>JADIIU010000080.1:0-62743 GCA_027603945.1 Terramyces sp. JEL0728
TCTTACGAGATTCGAACTTGAGTCGAACGCCTTAGACCGCTCGGCCATCCGCCCTTGAACTCTGATTTCTAGATGAGTTATATTACCAATACCAACAAATAATTTAAATACTTTTGGTTTTGCTCAGTTACGTTGATATTGCAACAGGAAAACAATTCTTGGTGTTTACAAATGATTTGCACAGATGTTTGCATTTCCAAATAAAAATTAAACGCGTAAACAACTTTTCGAAACAAATGGACAGGAATTTTGTAGCTGTACAGCTGACAGATGATCCAATAGAAATGAACGCAATTACATCTGCCCGTTCAAATGATGCAGTGACAGTTGGAAGAGCGACTGAATCAAAGGCAAAGAGCGATCAACCTGCTAAAAACAACGATATCCAAGACGAAGTAATACCGGCAAATGCACAGTGTTTCTGCTGTTACAAACAAACAGGTTTAACTCTTATTTCTCAAGTCAAGCCGCGAATAATGAGATTGTTGCAGCTGGAACATTTGGGAACCAGAATCAAACCTGACTCTTACGTGTGCAGTTATCACTTGTCTCGAGTGCTGCAAAACAGAGTCGACCAGTTGTTAGAAGAAGACAAGAATCAAATCTCAAAGCTACAAGAAGACGCTATGAGAAACTTGGAAAAGTACGAACTTGATGAACAAACTTGGAAGGATCAGTTTCAATCTAGGGGATCTTTTGGTGAACGATCTGCGGACAAAGTCGCTAGTGTAGGCGGTTCATGGCCCTTCCTAGGCTACCTGATGGGGGTTTTGGTGTTTTGGATAGGTATCAACCTGATTCTCACAAATATTGATGGAGGTTCCCATGCTTCATCTGCGTGGGATCCATACCCATTCATTTTACTAAACTTGTTTCTGTCGATGCTGGCTGCAACTCAAGCACCTGTAATTATGATGTCGCAAAACAGACAGGCTGCGATTGATAGAATCCAAAACGATTTTGTTAGTAAATCAATCCTGAGGAACGAACACCAAACTAGACACGTTGATGCAAAATTGGACTATTTGATTTCTTACCAATGGAAAAGATTACTGGAAATTCAAGATATACAAACCAATTTGATGGAAGTTCATTTCAAAAACACCAAAAAGAAAAAGGGATTGATTCCGATTAACAAGAATACGCCTGCTGCTACTGACCTCAAAGTGATAGCGACAGAGACGATTTATGACCCATTGGCACATGCACTGTTCAGCAAATACGTCAATCCCTCATTAGAATTGTCGTTCATCTTTTCTCATTGGCATCAGGATGGAGATAACTTTAATGGCAATATTGAACAGGTAGAACTGGATAAAGAAGACGGCCAGATACAGCAAATTCGGTTTAAAATCAAGTTTGGAACAACAAAAGCTACTCTAGATGATATTTTTTCTGGGGAAGGCACTGTAACATTGCGAAACGATTTTAACGTGCCGGAAATGGCACCTTTGGGGAGATTTTCGTTGTTCCAAACCCCAATGAACGGCCAATACGTCACAGTAACTAATGGAGAATTTCCACCCCGTTACAAGCCGGTTTTTTCAAGAGTTCGCGAAGATCGCATTACGGATTTCTGGAAAACTCATTTCGATCATATATATTTGGCATACATCCCCCCAGCACAATTTGCAACCATTAAAGTCCCGCCAGAAAAACTGCTTGGAATGGTTCTCACATTACATCCAGACACTAATGCCCAACTATGGTCCGTGTTTTTGTATAAGCATCAAGAAGGAGTGGAGTTTGACCTGTTGAATTCTATTATTACAAGACCATTACCACCAGAATGGACAAAGGTTGTAGACTATAATTATTCTGATGCCGAGTCACAAACAGAAGCTTCTGTTTCTACTTTGAATAGACGAATTCAAATGCGTCGCGCCTCTTCCGTTATCAATTCTACTGGTCAGGATATCCTAATTAGACACTCTGTCAACATTTCTATCGGCACTTTGGACCCTGGGACGTATACCTTCATCTGTGACAGCGGTAGAATTGGATATCACGGCACTTTTGAATAAGCTGAGCTTTAATAAATCCGTTTCTATTTTAAATATTCCGATGAAAGGTATTTGGATGAATAATTTTCATATACTTGGAGGTTGGAATTCATTGAATTGTAGTATTGGCAGGCTGGAAATAAACGAATAATCTCCATCCAATTCCAGATCGTCCGAGTTCCATCCTGCTGATATTACCAACCATGTAGATTGTTCTGACTCTTATAGCTTGTCTAGCACGTGATTCGTATCTCCAACATCTCTGACTTGCAAAAAACTTTGAAAATATGCTAAATTTAATCCCAACACTCAGACTTGTACGATAAAGTTAATGCTAGGGGATAAGGAATTTCTCTGCTTCAGCAGTAAGATTGCAGCCAGTTGTTAGAAGAAGGAGACCAAAGCTTCCATATATTGCGACTAATATCACTCCTCAAACTGCACAAGAAGCCGTGGATAATATCCTATATAATGGCCCTCCAAAAGACACTACTCCATCAACCAGACACACATTGAATTGTTTGGTCGCCAATGAGCCTGGAGTCTTGTCCAGAGTGTCTGGAATTCTAGCAGGGAGGGGTATCAATATCGAGTCTCTTGTTGTAGCCAGAACAGAAGTTAGCGATTTATCCAGAATGACAATTGTAATCAATGGACAGGATGGAAAAATCGACCAAGCTATAAAGCAACTGGAAGATATCGTGCCAGTTTGGGCAGTGTTGGACTATACAAATGTTCGCTCTGTTCAAAGAGAAATGATCTTGATAAAGGTTGCTACTGTTCCGCATGAATTTGAAACCGAAGATTCAATCCAAACGGACGAAGTAAGCTTTCATTAATTGCAGCACCATTATCCAAATGGATTCTCTTCATTGCTCAATGCGTCGCTACAACGCCAAGCGATCACTGAATTAGCAAAGTTGTTCCATGCAATTGTCGTTGATGTGTCTTTGGACTCTGTAGTTTTGGAGCTGTAACAGTTTATTCATTTTAGAACGGCAAAGCCTTCCCGTATTGATGCGTTTGTTGAATTACTCAAGCCTTATGGGGTTTTGGAAGCTGCTAGATCTGGTAATTTGTTACTCATATCCAGGAACTATGGCCATGCCTAGAAGTCATATTGAAGGCATTCAAGATAATATCGTGGAGGATGAAGGAACAACTGTCGATGCCACTCTTTTGCCTCCAGGATAATCGAATAAACAAATTAAAGTTATATTGTATCTTGTCTACTAGATTTTGTTTATTACTGCCAAAATGATACTGGTGTTCCCAGATAAATGATTATCCAATATTCAAAATATCTAATAAAGACCAGATATCGGGGGAAAATTCTGATTGCTCTCTGTTTAATAAGCTTTAGAGATTAAACGGAGGGACCATACGTTCGGCGCCGGTCAGTATGTTTAATTGGAAATTCAAATAAACCTCTTAAACTACCGAAAATTTACAGGATAAACCAAATATTCTCGCGGCTCTATTAATGGATGAAACTATCATTTTCAGCGTCGAAACCTTGGTGTTTAGCAGCAATATTTCACTGTGGATGACACTTGAAAGATCTCCCCAAGCCACATCTCTCGAGAAATATAAAACCTAGAAAATTTGAGCCATAACTATTCAAATGTCCGCCAGAAGATTCTCATCTATCGCCAGACAAGTTACCGCTACTTGCAGAAGATCCGCACCAAGAGCATTCGCCGCTAAACCTGTATTTCAAGTAAAATCGAGTCTCTAACAATAGAACACTCAAACCAGAGGTGTAAAAACCTTGAAATTCGCTGATACAACCGAAATTGTATACGAAAGAGGCGACTACCCTAAAGAAAAACTGGCAAAGATCTTTGCTAAAGATGTATTCGCAGTTATCGGCTACGGTACTCAGGGAATGGCCCAATCCTTGAACATGAAAGACAATGGCCTTAAGGTGATCATTGGTGTACGTAAAAACGGAGCTTCATGGAAAGACGCCATTAACGATGGCTGGGTTCCTGGAGAAACTCTCTTCCCAATCGAAGAAGCTTGCGAAAAGGGTACTGTTGTAATGAATTTGCTCTCGGATGCTGGCCAAAAAGACGCCTGGGCAGCAATGAAACCATACTTGAAGAAGGGCAAGACCCTCTACTTCTCGCACGGGTTTGGTGTTATCTTCCACGACCAAACTGGAATTATTCCTCCAAAAGACATTGATGTCATCCTTGCTGCTCCTAAAGGATCTGGACAGACCGTACGTTCCCTTTTCTTGGAGGGTAGAGGTATCAACTCTTCCATTGCTGTATATCAAGATGTGTCTGGAGAAGCAAAAGAACGTGCAATTGCATTGGGTGTATCGATCGGATCTGGATATCTTTACGAAACCACATTGTAAGCGACTGACTAAAACTAGTAAAAAGGAAGTTTTGTCTGATTTGACTGGTGAACGTGGTGTATTGATGGGTGGTATCCAAGGAATGTTCAAAGCGCAGTACGATGTCTTGCGTGCAAAGGGCCACTCCCCTTCTGAAGCTTTCAACGAAACCGTTGAAGAAGCAACTCAGTCGCTTTACCCATTGATCGCCAAAAACGGAATGGACTGGATGTATGCTGTTTGCTCTACTACTGCTCGTCGTGGTGCCATTGACTGGGCTCCAGAATTTTACACTGCTACTAAACCTGTATTTGAACGTCTGTATGAATCTGTGGAAAACGGTTCTGAAACTAGAAGAACCTTGACTGAAAACGCTCGTCCAGATTACCGTCAAAGACTTGAAGCTGAACTGAAAGAAATTGCAGATCAAGAAATGTGGAGAGCAGGTAAAACTGTTCGTTCACTGCGTCCAGAAAATCAATAACCTTAATTATTGCATAATAAATACAGTCAGGGAATTTCATTTTTGCGGTTGTTCGAACAATGGGCTCTTGTTCAGTCGGTGATTGTCTGTGGTCACTGTCTGGATTTAACTTGTCCAGAACAGGTTTAATCTGAAATGACAATTGGAGAGTAAAAATTATTAATTCCAGCCATAAGAAAGGATCAATAGTAAGAATTCACTTGATCAATTTCCTGACGTATTCCAGAACCGAATTCTATCCAGGACCAAACATGAATATGGTTATCGGTCCAAATGGAACTGGAAAGTCGACAGTAGTTTGTGCGATTGCTCTTGGATTGGGAGGAAAGACTGAAGTGCTTGGAAGAGCCAAGGAACTGCAAGAGTTTGTAAAGCATGGTGAACAAGATGCAACTGTTGAAATTGAACTGAAAAATTCCCCAAGAAATACAATAATCAAACGCAAATTCTCAAAAGGATCAAATGGCAGTAAATGGTTCTTGAATGGTACGTTTCATTAACCCAGACCAAACATCTTCAGAACTGGAAATCAAAAAGATTATTTCGCAATTCAATATTCAAGTAGATAACTTGTGGTACGTTATATTAATCCAGTCAATTTTTACCTCAAGATAAGGTTGCTGGGTTTGCCCAAATGAACCCTCAAAAACTACTCGGTGAAACACAAAGAGCAGCTGGAAAGAATCTGCTTGAAAATCACCAGACTTTAATTGAAAATCAAATAGAGCTCAAAAAGCTCCAAAGTAAACTCTCCGTTGTGGAATCAGATTTGAAGACTTTGCAAGATAAGAATAGCAGATTGGAAAACGATGTCAAACTAGTGCAAGAAAAGGACAAGATTGCTGCTGATATCAAAAAAATGGAAGCAATGTATTGTGTAGCGAAATATCACGAAGATACTCAAACATATCTTGCAGGCAAGGAACAGCTGAAAGCCCTTGAACAAGAATACAGACGAGTTAGTTCGGATTTGAATCCTCTACGGGAACAAGTGCAGCAATTGAAAGCTGAAATTCAGGAATGCCTTGCCAACGACAGAAAATTAAAAGGAAAACTAGACAGTGAAGTCAAGCAATTGGAAAAGGTCTTGACGCTAAACGAGCAGCAAGCTACACAAACAGAAAAGCTAAACAGAAGAATTGCAGATCTGAAAAATGAAGAAAGGGAACGAATAAAGAATATCTCTGGCTTGGAAAAGGAAATTGAAAAGTTAAAGGAAGATTTGCGTCTTAAAGAAAATGTTTTGATCAAGAAAGAAATAATGAACAACGAATGCTTAATCCCAGAACCAATTCCAAAGATTGCCAAGTTGAACGCTCAACTAGAAGAATGCCGCCAGCGAGCGCAAAAGCTTTCGAATGATTCAGCTGCCATTCAAGAACAAAAAAGTGAATATGTTCAGCGATATCAAGATTACAACAGTGAAAAAAGCAACATCATGGAACAACTTCATAACCTGGATGATATTCAAAACCAAAAATTACGCATATTAAGAGAGGCAAACAAAAATGCGTATGAAGCTCTGATGTGGTTAAGAAGCAACTCTGAAAGCTTTGAAGGGAAGGTATACGAGCCACTGTTTCTGGAACTAAGCATAAAAGAAAAACAATTCTCCACAGCAATAGAGTCTGCAGTTGGGACTGGCAACTTATTCACGTTTGTATGCGAAAACCAAAATGACTACTACAAATTTAGACAAAAGGTTATCAAAGAACAAAAGTTCAGAGTCAATATTGCAATGCCAGCCAGAGATTTAGATTTCTATTATGAAAACTCTGATCGCAGAAATGCTTTGAAATATGGCTTTGGTGGTGTGGCTTTGGATTTCATTGAAGGGCCAGATGTCATCCTTAGCTATCTTTGCCAAGTATCTCAATTACACAAGTATCCTATTGCGTTAAAAGAATTTGGCGACTCTGATATCAAACGTATAGAAGGCTCTGGGCAATTCAACAGATTTATTTGTGGAACGCTATTGACTACAATTAAATCGGCTTATGGCTCCCATTCGGTAAGGGTCGAGCCTGTCAGACCTGCTCGCTTCCTCTCTTTCACAGGTGATTTATGTTAATGTAGTTGATCAAGAAGTGAAGCACCAATTGGAAAATAGAAAACATGCCATTGAAAGAGAAATCGCAGAGAATGAACACTTTAAAACAGAAATTGAAAGCAAAGACGCAAAGATTCAAGCAAAACATAGGGAAATTTCAGAAGAAAAGGTAAATCAGGAACCTAATCAAGAAAGAAATTGACGGTCTGAAAAGAGCAATTTTCAATTTGGTCAGTGAATACAAGAATTATGTTATGAAATTAGAGACCAAAGAAAAAACGCTTGAGCGAGAAGTTAACCGGCCAACTAAGGAAGAAGAACTGGTGCAGCTGAAACAAAAGCTCTTGGAGCTTCAAAAAACAAGAGCCAAATGCACTCTTGAAGGACCTGCAATTGTGAAAAAGACATATCAGCTAAATTCAAAAGTAGTAATCAACAAACTAAGCGAAATCGACAAGCATATTGAAGTGAAGAGGAAGGAGGATGAAATTCGAAACAGACTGGATAACGAACAGGACATTACCAACCGCATTAACCTTCGTAATCATTTCTTACCGTAGAACAAACAATCTCTGACCAGAACAAACAAAAGGCGAGGCAGTCCAAATCCGCTGTTGATAAAATGAAAGAAACTGCAAAAAGAGACCTCTTGGACATACTCAATCTCGAAGATATCGAAGAAACGTCGGCAGAACTACATGATAAGGCAATCGAACTCCACGCCCAACTTGAAAATATCAATGATGTGGACCCTTCTGTAGTTGCTGAATACAGACAGAGAGCAAAGCAAATTGAAGATATGGAAAAGTCATTCAACTCCAACAAATCTGCTGCCGATGATCACGAACAGGAAATGAAAGAACTCCATGATTCTTGGCATGAAGAACTTACTGGGATTGCGACTGTGATCAGCCAAGCCTTTTCTGACAATTTTGCAGTTATCGGTTGTGTAGGAGAAGTTCGAATCAAAGACGATCCAGATTATAGAGAATGGGGGATTGAAATTTGGGTCAAATTCCGGTATTAGACTTGCTAATCTTTAGCGATGCAGAAAGTTTGCAATTACTGACAGCAAACAGACAATCTGGAGGGGAGCGGTCAGTTTCAACAATGTTATATTTGATTGCACTGCAAGCCCTATCAAAATCGCCGTTTAGGGTGGTGGACGAAATTAATCAAGGGATGGACCCTAGAAATGAACGGCTAGTTCATAGACTTATAGTTCAAGCTGCTTGTGTAAAGAGCGACTCACAGTACGTTAAAATTAATCCAGATACTTTTTAATCACTCCAAAACTACTCCCGGATCTCGAATATCATGAAAAGATGAGAGTGCTTTGCATTTTCAATGGTGTCTGGCAACCAAAGAGATGGGACTTTAGTGACTTTCTGGAAAAACAGAAAAGTGTAAAACGTGTCAAACGCTGAGTTATTAATCTAAATATATTATTCGTTATCATAAAATTCTAATGGATATGGATCTTGACTGAAATCAAAGCCTTCTTCCAACATGGACATATCTACAAAGGTCCAAAATTCAGTTGCAATATCATTAAATAGGTTACACATATAAACTGTCATCTTATCACTTCCAGCCAAAAGCACTTTGCCAACATTCAAGATGGGGTAAAAAATACCACTGTAATGAATGTTGGATACATTTAAGGTTCGGAAATCATCCACAGTCATGAATTCAAGCTGGTCGGGATATATTTCTTTCACTTTTGCTGCGAGATCAAATAATGATGACACTTCTTTTTGCTTTTCTGGGAGATGGACTAGTATTATCTTTGGTGTGTTGGGATTGATTTGAAATGCAGAGATTGGAAAAGTGTCAATTGCTTGAGTGGTTAGATTCTGTCCTACAAAAAACCCATTGTAGAGATGTTCGTGTATTTCTATTATATCGTCTTTGTTAATTTTTGAGTAAGTTGAGTTGCTTATATCTTTTGAGGCTTTAAACGTAATATCTACAGGGAAAAAGAAGTGTTTGATGATTGAATCAAAGGCATCGACACCCATTTCATTGGCAAATACGTATACGCTGGACACTGGCTCGTTCCATATCGACAAATCTTTTCTAATTTCGGTCGCTCGATGGATTGCATCGAATTTCCTTTCGAGAACACTGCCAGTGTATAATGAAGAAACTGCGGGGCTAATTTGAACTTGTTTGACCAGAGAAAGTGGTCTCTCTTCTGGTTTCGGAGTCATGTCTGGCTGCTCTTTAGAAATCGACCAGGCGACAGATGGAAATGCGCTCTTTGGCATGCTAACAGCAGAAATATCGGGATCGGTGTTAGGTTCAATTGAATTGCTGCTTGCAATACCTATTATAGCTTCAGGGACGGAATATGATTCAATTGGGATAGATGTGGATTTCAACAAATTAGATTCTGTTCCAAACCCAGAAGTATTACTATTTCGAAACATATCTGTTCTGAATAGAGTTCCTCCTGACAAATCATTTTCAAGAGATCTGGATAGTTTATAATCGGATAGAATTTTACGGGTTTTTTCAGCTTTGCCTTTCCTTTTACCTAAAGTAAACATAAGGATAGCAAATAGGGTAGCCACCAATACGACTACTCCGAATAACAAGAGCGTGTCGCTGTTTTTCGATGAATCGTGTGCAGGTTGATACGTTCCATGTGGGGTGTCGATTGGTGTGTCGCTAGGAACAGGGACTACAACTGAAGTGCCTTGAGACGTAGTATCGCTGGTATTCCCTGTGTTTAGGGGTGAGATTGGACGTACGTTTGGGTCGACCATACTACACTTGAAAAATTAATTACATTACTCCTTTGGATATAAGTGGCGACAGTTCATGATCAAATCCTTGAAATCTATTTCCTCTTAGATCTAAAGTTTGAATGTTTTTTAAAAATCTGAGAGATCGAGGTATAATTCCATCCAGCTTATTGTTGCTTAGAGTCCTAGAATCAACAGAAAATTACATGCTATTCATATTTGTTAAATACTGAAATTCGTCTGGTATTTCCCCAGTCAGTTGAGCATTATCTGCATGGAGGTTTATCATACTATTCCAGTTTCGCACTTTGGCAGTGAAGGATCCAGTTACTTTGGTTGAACTTAAATTTCTAACGTAAAAATATAACTACAGTGTCTCTAGCTTTTGCAAATCGAACAATTGGGAAATGCCTGCTTGTAGATATTGACTTTGCGACAGGTCCAGGATTCGGAGTGATGGTATTGAGTTAAACTTGGGGGGAATTGAAACCAAATAATTATTATCCAGTCGTCTAATTTAAGGATATTTACAATTCTTCCAAATTTGTTAATTGAACTATGGAATTGGGTATCGAAACAAATTGATTACTTGACAGCGACCTACAGTGAGACTCGCCTTACATTCTCTTTAATTGTGTCATATTGGATATACTGTCGGGAATGGGCCCACCCACTTGATTATTATCCAGAATTCTAAATTAAACAACAAGTTACAGCTCCGTTAGTGCTTTCAACTGGGTTAGACCTTCCGGAAAGTTCCCATAGAGATTCTTTTTCGACAAGTCCCTAATATTAGCAAGAAATTACAATTTGGCAATCATGCCATTCAAACATACTATTCCAAACCTAGTGTCCAGACAGCATTTTCCGTCTTTTGGAATCGGCGTGCGGAAATGCAATTGCGGAAGGATATTGTGGTATAGAATATCGCAATCTGACATTTCTCTTTTTAGTCAAAGAATTGTGTTCATTTTTTAAGCACTGTGGTTTGACCGCAATGACAATTCTAAAAAAGGAATAAAACCACCAACGAACATTGAAAAACTAATTAAAATAGAAGGATGTTTGCAAGCGGTTTCTTTAGGGAGTTCCTTTACTATCGAGTCAATTGCGCTGCTGTCCGTCAATGTTTTCTGTACAACATAATGATCAGAGTTACACAAAAACACAGACACAATTTTCTTGTTTGACTACCATTTACAGGATATAATTTTGAAGACCTATTGTACAACGAATTGTTTTGAACATGACGTTTTCAGAGTGCACTACCTTGTGTCCTTGACTCTAATGGGTGATCTAGTTATACCAACCAGAGATAATTTTTGGTGAGTCATTCCCAAGAAAGACTTTGGATTAGATGGAATTACAGTTTATCCTTTAAAGTTGTAAATCACCTGAATAAAGGTATTTTAACTTTTCGGACTTTTTTTAATCTACTTTATGGACGGAACACCAAAACGATTGTATCCCAACAAGCGGGCCAAAGTGAATGTAAATACGCCGTTCAAGTCACCATTAATTCGAAAGATTAAGGACGATATTTCTCCATGTGATTCTGTCGTGCCAACATTAGAGTGTCCTCAGCATGATTCGACTCCAGTAAAACTCAAACCAAACTTGAAAAAGAAAACCGTTTCGCTCGAATCCACTCCTCCAAAAGCAACTACTTCATTCTCTGACTCATTGGCGCAACCTGAACATGCAGAAACGCCGTTGAAACCATCGTATAATTCCAATGCTGAGCAGAAAACACCAGTCAAACCAATGTTAGATCGAAAAAGTGATTACAAAACACCAATTAAACTATCAGTTACTCTTACGCCAATCACTAATTCTAAAAAACCAAATGTATCTGAAGGACAAAGAGAGTTGGAATTCAAAATCAGCCAAGTGAAATCCGCACTTACTTTTTTAACAACAGACAAGGAATTGATTGGGTTGACTGAAAAATGGAGAAATGTTTGCAAATCAATTTTGACAGAGTATAAACCAATCAACCAGTTTTGCTCATTTCATTCGATCGATTTGGCAAAGTTTCCTGATTACGATGAAGAATCTGACGATTTCATTTAAGTAAATTGCATGTAATATTCTGTTTTTGTAGTCTTATGCGCAATTGCTTCAACTCCAGTTGCTGGTCTCGGAATCGTATTTGATAGGAGAAACCTCATTGAGAGTTCTCATTTGAAGGAACTTTAAGCTGCAGAATGAGTCACGGCTGTCTGATATTACAAGAAAGCAATCGCAGCTGTAATTGTTAGCAGGCTTCCTCGATGGTGTCAAGTGATACCCTACGTTTCTCGAAATTTATTGTATAAAGTTTTAGTGCGAGCCAAGAAATCGAGAATACCATCTTGGTTAAGTGTATTACCCAGTTATCAAATTCATTGCTAATCGTACTACTAATTGGAAAAAGACTCGCTCCCTTTATCACCCGATAAGCTATCATGCGACCCTCACCTGATTTTCACCCCCACAGAACAGGAAAAAGTTAACTTTTGAATGATTGACGAACCAATTGAAATTATACTCTTGATTCTAGAGAATATTTGCAAATCATATCCAAAACAACTGCGACAAATATATCACACCAACAAGAAGCTAAAATCCATTATCGACTCGTTTCCATATCTATGGTTGCTTGCCGCTAACTCTACGTCTGATCCATTGAAGCCGTTCATTCCACCAATTATACAGGCTTGTCAGCGTAACGATATCGAAGCAATTATCATGTTTGTCAATGCCGGTGTATCTCTAGAAACCAAAGACACTCTGGGCCAAACATGCATATACAAGGCAATAATAGGAAATCATCAAAAACAACTCTTGTTTTTATTGCAAAAGTCGGATTTGGATATTAAGGATTATGCAGGGAGATCTCCTCTCCGGCTGGCTACAGATTTAAACAGAAAGGAAATGATCAAAGTGTTGCTACCGCATTCGGATATAGAGTCTAAAACCAACGATGGCCGCACTTGTCTGTTTGTCAGCTGCGAGCAATCGAATACGCAGCTATTTCATTTGTTGAAACACGCCAATAACAATGTACAAATTGATACTGGGGAGACGCCTCTCTTTACCTCAATACAAAAACAAAACTATAAATTGGTCCAGTATTTATTGGAAACGAATGATATCCATCATACAGTAAGGAATGGGTGGACGATACTGCACACGGCCGTCAGTACCGGCAACGAACTGATAGTCAAGCTAATCCTAAATAGAATTGATCCTAACCAATCTGATATATGTGGGATATATCCGCTACACCTGGCAACACAAAAACCAAACTACAATATATGCAAACTGTTGATTGAGCACGGAGCTGAAATCAACTGTGTTTCTAACAGTGGAATGACACCTTTATTCAAAGCGTGTTTGTCTGGTAGCATACTGATTGTCCGATTGCTGTTACAGAATGGCGCAAAGATTTACCCCGAGCGATTGTGTGAGCGATTGCGAATATCCTTTCTGCCTAAAGCTTTACATGTATTGAAAAAAGCATAATATTAATATTTGTATTTTGTTTATCCAAAATTTGCAAATCGGAACTGAGTTTACCCTATGTCCGTACTCTGAATTACCGTTTATAAAATGATGTGGACGGGACAGAGATACTCTTCCAAGCGAATTGCCAGATCTCAATTTTACATTAAATTTTCAAAATTATGAACACAACAATCCTAAACCCACTTTCAGGCTACTCTTTTGGAGCAAAGGATCCTCAAATGGAACAGGATCAATCAATACCGCAGAAGCTTGACCGTTTAAAAGCAGATTACATGGAAAAAGGCTGCAGAGTTACAGTTCAAGGGGTTATCTGCTTACACGAACATAGCCATCCTACAATACTAGTACTAAGGATTGCAAATTCGTTTTACAAGCTACCTGGAGGCAGTTTGAAACCAGGCGAAGATGAAATTAAAGGATTGCAACAGCATTTGGTTGATCAATTAGGTCCGATCGGAGATACGAATTTGGATGAATTTGAAGTAGGAGAATTACTGGGAGTGTATTACAGATTAAATTTTGAAAACATATTGGTAAGTGTTGCTGATGTAGTATCCATATTTACCACCACATATAAAGAAGCCAAAAGAAGTTGTAAAGATATTTATGGTTCATTTACCCGAATCAAAATTACTCGTAATACCAAAGAATATGAGGTTGGTAGCGGTACCGCTGTTTGAATTGTATGGTAACAAGGAACGGTTTGGGAATCAATTGGAAAATATACCACAATTGCTATCAAGATTTAATTTCATTTACATGTAATAAAGGGCTATGTTTATTAATTCTTCTTGGCTGTTTCTTGGATCACTTCAATCAGCTTGTTTGTCTCATCTACTTTGCCACAGCGGATTAGAACAGGCTTCATCTGCTCTTCATGCATAAGGATGGTAGTGAATTGCTTATCGCCGACTTTGGTGAGCTTCATTGCATTGTACAATCGGGCATTCAGGAGCACTCTTCCGGAATTTTCTGCACGACAAAGCAACCGAGTTTCTTTAATTTTCAAAATTCCAACTCCAATTGCGTTCCAATCTTTTTTGCCTTCTTCTGTGGTAACTTGAACAAATATTTTTGACTTTTGTTCATGGACAGATTTCTCGTTTTCTTCGCCTTCGCCGTGCATCAGAGAATCCCCAACTTGCGATAATTCTGGCATGGCATCACCTTCTTCTTGGACCTCGGGTTTAGAAAACTGGAAAGAAGAGTTTAGCGGCTTTGGATCGGCCATATTAGCAACCAGAGAGGTTGGTTTGTCGTCCGTCTTTGGTGTTGCAAAGGAAAATGCTGGAGTATCAGATTTTGGAGCACCAAAGGAAAAAGCTGGCTTTGAACCGTCAGATGGGGCATTAAAGGAGAACGCAGGTTTGGCAGCAGCATCGGTTTTAGGAGCTGTAAATGAAAATGCAGTTGTTGTCTCCTTTGGTGCGCCAAATGCGAATGTACTAGCAGGGGCATCGCCTTTTGGAGCACCAAACAAATTACTGGTAGAAACATCTGCTTTTGGAGCACCAAATGCGAATGTACTAGCAGGAGCATCACCTTTTGGAGCAGGAGTTGGGGTTGCAATATCAGTTTTTGGAGTACCGAACGAAAATGCTGGGGCAGGGGTTCCATCTGGCTTTGAAAGAGCACTGAATGAAAATGCAGGTTTATCAGATGAATCGGTGGTTTTAGGAGCAGCAAATGAAACTGGTTTATCGGAAGTTGTATTTACCATTGGAGCACCAAAAGAAAAGGTAGGTTTGCTTGAAGCAGTATCTGTTTTGGGTGCTCCAAAAGAAAATGCTGGGGTACTTTTAGTATCATCCTTTGGCGCACCGAATGAAAAAGTTGCAGCAGGGGAAACTTCTTTTGGTAAATCTTTGGATGGATCTGGTTTAGCAAATAAGTTGGTTGTTGGTGCCTTGAAATTAAACGTGGAATCCTTTTTCTCGGAATCATCTCCAACAGAAAATAATGGTGCGGATGTTCCAAATGAAAAAGCAGGTGCTTGAGGTTGACTTTTCTCTCCTGCTGTAACTGCTGGTGCTCTGGATACTCCAAACAATGGAGCACTCGATAGCTCTTTATCGGGCTCTTGATTATCTGCACCTTTGAAGTTGTTTGTAAACAATGGTGGTTTAGAAGAAGCATCTGAAAGCATTTCCTCTTTTTCTAAAGCTTTTAAATTACTGTCATTCAACGAAGACCCAAACAATGGTGCCTTGCTAGACTCTTCCTTTGGTTGGGCTGCAATAATCTCCTTTCTGAACCTGATGTAATCATTACATAGTACAGTTAGATCAATATTGGACTTGGATTTTACATGATCAGTGATTTGTTTCAAGAAACTATTGTTCAATCCAACAATCTTTTCAGCAAACACTTTAATTTCGTTTGAATTATCTGCTTTTGATGTAAGCGCTGGTGCAACTGAAACTGATACTGGGTTATTTGCCGTTGGTATTCCAAATAAGCCAGTTCCTAAGCTATTTGATGGTGTTGGTGTCGAATCTGCGGGTTTGAATGCATTTGCGTATGGATTGGATCTTACAGGATTGGCCGCTGCGGTTTTACGAATGCCCTATAATAAGATTTATCTTACTCCCTACAATTAATAGCAAAATACCTTTCTTAATGGTTTAATTTGTCTTTTGCTTATTTCACGCTCAGAAGCTTTTTGAAACTCCTTAATTAAAATAATGCTACCTGCGGCCCATCGTCTTCATTATCTGCTTGCCAATTATAGGAATCAAGTTGTTGTTCTGCGTCTCGTTTTCCCATAGTAAATCTGAGATTTAAAAAAAATCAAAAAGATTAATGACTTTAATTACGATAACCAAAGCCATTGCTCCATGACTTTCTAGTTGCAATAAAGAGTGATCTCAATGGTTGAACAGCCTTATCCACGAGATTGCAGGTACAAGTGTATCCTGGAACCACAAATATCCTCAAGGATTGGTTAGCTTTGAATAGTGTCAAATTCTGTAGTATCTCCAAGTTGGGTAATACTTGCTGAATTTCGGATTCTGGGACGAATAAGAAACTAAATTACATATTTATTAAAATAAAATACTACTAAAAATATCGCTATTTCCTGGAGATTGTTGGAAGAATGATCCTTGGAAATTCAGAAACGGCTGCTGAATTGCAAACCCGGGATTATTCCAAGCGTTTGGATTAACATAAACACAAGCCAAGTCAATAAACACATTCTGGTGAAATCCATTCATCAGCTGAAACTGTGGATGTAAATTAGGAGAATTAAATTTGGGCAGTTTTAGGGAGACGGATTCCGTTAGGTTTGCTGGTTGCTTAATTAGCTCTTCGGAATGTTCATACAGTGGTTCAGCTTTCAGTTTGGCGGGTGGTATTTTCAATGTTAGGGACGCTTCGGTAATCAGCTTATGCTGACGAAATTGCTCTCTAGAAAGCAGACTGTACTTGTTCTTTATACTTGGTGGCTCTAATGCCCATCGCTTTGCAGCCAGAGCATTTATTTCGTGAGATTTGGAAACCCCATATTCTGCTTTTAAAAAGTCTCGAATTTCCCTCTTGTAAAGAAAGAATCTAGGTTAAACAAATCTTACCCATTGAGAGGTAATTTGGTTTTCAGTTCAGGTTTTTTAATTGACATTTTCTCCCGAGTCATGAATTTTGGACGGTTTTTAAGTGCGTTCTTTGTCACCACCCGAATATAATAAGCGGATTCCCAATGTTGATTTGGTGGCACAGGTGTGGAAATTTTCTTTAATTGGAAATCTCTTTGTCACATTGCCGAAATTCATATTCACAAAGACAATTTCCGAATCTCTGTAACCTCGTTACTGGTAAACCAAGTGTGCTTAAATTGGTATAGTCTTGCTTAATGCACGCTTGGTGTTTTATGAAAAAGCTGGTACTCTTAAACATTTCATCGTAGCAGCAAACTGTAGCCCAGGTTCTTTGATTGTGCTTGCCGAAGCCCATTAAGTAGACAAGCGGTCGGACTCTCCAGCTTGCTGGTCAATGTAGCATGAATTAAGATCACTATGAAATGACTACAAAGCGGATTGATATTTTGCAAAGCCAAGCGATTGAACCAGTTAAACAAGTAACCTTTATTCGAATGATTAATTTGGACTGTTGCGATTGTCGATCAAGTTATGGAGGTAAAAGACTAACTGGTTTGCTAGTTTTACCCAAATCCTTTGCCAATTCCATTCGCTCCTCATAAATTTTACGGTAAGCATTTCGTAGAGTAGATTCTGTACATTGTGCTGTAAGTGCAATATCTTTTGCAGACTTTGGGTCTTCTGAAAGAGCTGAAGCAAAAAATAGACAAGCGGCGATTAGAGTAATCGGAGATTTGCCAGCTAGGATACCTCTATCGGATACCATTTGACACAGTTTCAATGCGGTTCTGGTAGTTTCATTGTTAACATCCAATTGAGAGCAAAAACGACGGACATACGCATCTAGTGTCTGCGGCTGAGATGGTTTAGATAACGTAGGCTGAATCAATTTGTAGCATCTGCCAATCTCTTTTGTTGACACTTTTGTCAAATTGCAGATTTCCTTGAAAGTTCTCTCTGATTTATGTTCCCTGCAGGCAATAAATAGACATGCGGCTTTAATTGCTTCTGCAGATTTACCTCTTAGTGTCTTTTCATCGTCAACCTCCAATTAAAAAAAGTAACCTTTTTAAACAGTTGTTTGGCAGTGTCGGTTACTATCCTCGGAAGGCCGATGGTATCACCCATATGCTGAATAGATTTAAAAGCATCAATCAAGTTCTGAGTTCCTCTGTCATGAGATATTTTATTGTGTGTCCTGCTCAATTCCTTTGACATTCCAGTACCCTTATCCATTGCAGAAATAGTGGTAGAATCCAAATGGTTCGACCCACCTAACAGAGGGTCTGCAGCCGCACCCACACGAGATGGATCTCCAGAGTTATCATCAGAATTTGCAAAAGTTCTCCATTCTGAGCGAGTGTCAATTACTCTATTTCCCAGCACTAAACCACAATTCCCACAAATTAAATCTCCTGCTGAAAAATCTTCAACAATATTTGGTATTGGGTCTCTACAATCAGCACAAAACAGTCGCAAGTTCAAATCAATTTTTTTGGTGTCCATTTTGAATGATTCAAAAAAGTAAAACTTTACAGGCTCCAAACCCACTTTTTGCAGCTAGTTGAAACATTATACTCTGGAATAAGCTGCTGATTCCATATGCAGATGGCTCCACAGCCATCCGTTGATCTACAATATCGGATATATAGTGGAATATGAGGAATTAATAGCCATTTCATACTTTCTATACATTCATTGGTGGATCATCTTTTGAATTTTTCGGGAAGTATGGCCGAGTGGTTAAGGCGACTGACTCGAAATCAGTTTCCCTCTGGGATCGCAGGTTCAAACCCTGCTGCTTCCGCCATTATTTTTTTCAGTTAAAACAGCAATAATTCTAGTGCAATTATAAAAACAATTAAATACTATAGCAAATAAGTAATGTTAAACAACAATTTTATACAACAGATACAAATTGAATTCCGTCAACATGCCCTCCCCTCATTGATGTCTTTACATTCTTTTCAAATTCTTTTCTATTACTACGTAATACAGCAGCTGCGGTTTTGTTTAACGGATCGTCTAAAATCAACTGCAATTACCAGCATTAGGTTCTAGAAAGAGGTACTGTAGTCCAACCAAGATTGCATTCAAGTTCAAAACCGGTTTCCAGTCTTCTCGAAGGATATTTAAGCAAACATTCCCTTCCAAGTCAATATTTGGGTGATATATTTTCTGTAAACACAACACTTTTGGCGCTTCGTGCGGATAACTGGAATTGATTTTAATAGAGAACTGAAAGATACCATGTTGGTAAAAGCCTGCCATTAGTAGTAATTACCCTCGTCTGGTTTAATTGTAAGGGTAAACTCAAATACATTGTTTGGATCGACAAAATCCAATTTCATTGATTTTGGTAAATTAGTAAGCTCTGATAAATCTTTTTGAATTCTAATTTGTGCGGCGGTTGTCTTTGGCTTCTTTGGCTGCGAAGCTTCTTCCTTCTGCTTCTTCTTTAGTCCCATTAAATTGATCATTTTGAATTTGTAGAAAAATTGCTTGAGTTGTGGCTTCAAAGAACTTTCGCGTTAAAATATGAGCAGCGAATCTATCGTAAATAAACCCCAAGTAATCAAAAAGTCGAATTCACAATCTGGGAAATCTGGAGATACTTTAAATGTGCCGCGGTTGCTGTCTTTTGATATGAATTCTACACAGGAGCGACCAAGGCTGCAGTCAATTAAAAACGCTAGCATGTCATTCAAAAAATCACCAGCACAAAGCATGGGGCAATTAAAAGCACAAATGCCAAGATCACTTAAAAGCTCTCCAAAGAGCCCATTAGAAGGCAAATCGTTTGACCAAGAGTTTCATGATTTTAACAGTGAATTATTACCAGTGCCTATGGGCCATGAATTAAACCTGAAATTATATCCAAAAACCAGCATGGATCTACCAAACATTAATTACGATTCGTCAATTGCAGAAATTAGAGATTTCCAAAGTAACGTGGACCATCCATCAAATGTAGTCGGAATCCCACTAACCCTTCCTATGCCAGTTGCAGATAATATCTTTACCAAACTAACAAACGAGCTGTTAGAAAACACGGCAAATGTCGAAAGCGCGATTGAGGAATTGATGAAATGGAAGGACGATTTCGTCAAGCAGAGCGTTCCAAGTGCTGTGAAATTAGAAGTAACTATTCTATTCTCCAAGCTGTTCAGAAGCAAGAGCGACGTACATCAACCACTATTCGAATTAATCAAACAAGTAAGATACTATTCGCAGACTTGGGCTGTAGGCAGGGAGAAAATGTTGATATTGGAAAAAGATTATCATCGACATTATCATGTACTGGATGTCGCAATCAAAAAGTTGGAATTACTACAATCCCAAGTAATATTTAATAACACAGATTCACAAAACTAAAGTGCAAAATCAAATATTGTTGTGGGAGAGATTTGCTATTAGACTGCTAGTATTTTCTATTAACATAGCACCATCGAAAGATTCAGGCTCAAGAAGAAATGGTAAGGGAATTGCAAACAAAGTATTTGTATTTAACAAAAGGTCTGCTGACCAACCTGTGGATCCAAAGGCTGCAACTCCAATTAAGCAAGAGGTTGATGTAGAATCAGTTCGCAAAACGCCGCTCGCTAAAATACAGGTTAAAAGTGAATGGGAGAATATGAAACAAGTGATTAAAGACGAAATCCTGGACGAACCCCTCTGGAGAAAACAAACTAGAGGTTAAAAATTGCTGATTCAAGGTATCATCCGAGCATTTAAACTTTTGTTAAAGAAACAGCACATCCACTTACAATCAATACTCAAAGATTACTTGACAAGACCGTTTGTTCAATACCCTCATCTGGTATATCTAAGCACCAGGAGTGGCACGTTTATCCAACCAAAGTCTGAATTTCCACCAGTTCGTTCAATATCAGTGCCAGATTTAACTGTATTTTACAAAAAGGAGGAAGAGTATAAAGAATACAATGCGTGGCTGAATGATATCAGGAAATCTGTCGAGTTTGACAAGTTTGGTAATCCAATAGATGACGAATTCAAAACGAAACCAAACCCGCTTCGAAAACACGTCCGAGCTAATTCATCCAACTGCTGCTACGAATTAAGTCAATCTACAACAGTTAGCACTAATAGTTCTAATAACATTAATGCACTGCGAGTTGACGAAGATACCTCCAGTGAAGGATCAACGGAAAGCGGAGACTCTGATACCGATTATGAAAAGAAGGACGAGAAATACTTTAAAGCATTACTGAACACTTTGGACTTTTCATCGGCAGTCAATAACTTTATCAGCAAAAACAGCCATCAGCCAGGAAATACTGTTGAAAATGAGGGCGACATGATACAGAAATTTGACGGAGCTAAAGAAACATTTACGATAAAAGAAGTAATCGAACTAACATTACTTCACGCACAGCAGCTACACAGTATCCAACAAGAATTTGAGTAAGTAATACTTAAGGCAGGGATAAGGAAAAAACGATGCATGATTTAATTATACAAATGGAAACTGAAAGAGACGCTGAGTTTGAATCTATGAGACAAAAATTGATTGAGCTTGAGCAGCACAACGAAAAATTGTCCAAGCAGTTTGAGAAGCCAAGGCCGTACTCTGGCGGGCCACGGGTATCCCATGCTGTCCCTGTTTCGCCCAAAAGACCAGCTTCAGGAAGCGCAGGCGATTCAGGCTCGGTTAAAGCAAGTTTCTCCTCAAAAAGCGATAGTCTGCCTGCCAGTCGGGCACAATCTGCAGGATCCAAAATGTCGGTAAAAGTCACTGCGCATCCAATATTAATTGAAAATGAACCAAAAGAGATCAAGATAATGAAAAGACCAAGTGCTATCAACCCAAAGCCATCGTTCAAAACCACATCATTCAAACTAGATGTAATCCATGTTAACTATAGTTCTTTGCCCGATTAAAGTGGTTTGCGGAAAAAACTAATCTAAAACAGAATAAGGCAAGGGAAGAAATGCAAAAGAAGGAGCGAGCTGAAAATGAACGAAAGCTGGCTTATTTGAATTTGATTTCGTACGACGAAAATACACCAGAATCAGATATTCCTGCAGAATTCATGCCCATGCCAGGCTCAATCCCAGCACCAAAAGCCATTAAAAAATTTGTGTGGTCCGATCAAGGTAATTGTTCCTGAATTAGGTATCATGGTTCCTTGGGGAGGCAGATTTAAAATCACAGACAATAATTCAAGGAGACTTAATGTTCTGAATCTGTTTGATGTTGCAATGATCATGCAAAGTGATAAAGACAACGAGGAAGAGCAAGAATAATAATATTGTACAATAACAAATTCGTAATTTATCTTTCTACTTTTTCTTTGCTCCTTTCTTTGGTTCAGCTTCTTCCTCTTGTGGACCATTAATCAGCAAAGTTCGTTTCTTTACCAAGCCGGTCTTGTCCAAAAAGTCCTGGATTAGTAAAAATTACTCTGAATAACTTTGCTTCGTCAGGGTTTGGTGCTGGCATGTCCAATAACTGATTAACAAACTCATCAGTTTTCAATGGTCTTGTTCGCAACGTTTTGACTCTCCTTGGGGTTAACACACGCAAAACGCAAATTTCGATTGATCCGGTCGAGAACCCTTCACTCATTCTCGCAAGTAGACTGATATTGACCGACTCGTTGCCCCGAGGAACCAATCTCGTAATGAATTCTGTCCACATAATAACTCTACCACCATAGTCCGGTTTAGGACAGAATAACACTTTGTCAAAAAGCGGAAGCATAGTTTTTGCATCACCGTCCCATGGCTTATTTGTAGTGGCAATCAAGATGGCCTTTTCGTTGTAATCCCTGATTAATTTGATGGCTTTAGTCAAATCCTTTTTGATTCTTTTTGGGTCACTCGTATCGTCTTTTGGAACCTTCTTGGCGAATATCATTTCTACACCGTCAATGTATATGATGGAAGGTGGATTTTGTCTGGCGACTTTGAATGCCATATGAACCATCTTGACTACGTTTGGTTTTCCGACATATTGCCCAGCCGTGTTTCTTGGACTTAAATTGAGGATGTTTGCACCCAATTCTGTTGCTAAAGCTTGAACCAGCATGGTTTTCCCAACCCCACTTGGACCACAGAGTAGTATTGAAGCAATCTTTGGATGTTTTGGAGGCAATTCAGGGTTATAAGGTATCCCCAATGGAAGTGCGCAATATTCTACTAGGACCTAGGCATAAACGGTTTTTTACCCTTTTTACATCCACTGTCGATGGAGTAATAAAAAAATCTTTTGAGACTGAAGTTTCAATGAGGTTAGACTTTCCGATAAAGTTTTCCAATGAACAAGGGTTATACTGAATTAATTATTCGTTACTTTTTGTAATAATCCAGCTTTAACCAATTCTTCAATTAAAGACTCCATAGTTCTGTTTGCAGTCAAATCCTTTTCCTTCTTTCCTTTTTTACCCTTATCTTTCTTTCCTTTCTTTCCTCCTTTCTTCCCACCTTTTCCCTTTTTCCCCTTCTTCCCCTTTCCTTCCTTTTCAACAGCTAGTTTCAGGTTCTTTAACTCATCCGCTAAAATATCAAAAACATCCTTTTTGATCTGAGCTTCGACCTCTTTACGTTTATCCGCTTTGATGATTTCTTGATCATGCTTTTGTGCAAAGTTGTCGGATTCGTCTTTATTTTTCCAATTAGATTCATATTCATTTTGGCTAATATTAATTGTGTGCTACTGAACACCAAGTTGAGTTAGGTTGGCAGAATCGCCGTATTTGAATCTTAGAGTCGGATCTTCCTCATCTTCGTCTTGAGCACCTTTCCCTTTTTTATTATCGGCCTTCTTTTCTTTTTTGTCAGCCTTCTTGTCAGCCTTTTTATCTCCCTTTTTCTTGCTGTCTTTACCATCTGCCTTTTCTGCTTCTGGGGCAGCATCTGGCTCTTTCTCCACCACAAATTTGAAATCTGGTTTCTCCCAATTTTCTTGGGTTGGGAATTCTGGAAATTTCCCATTGATTCTTTTGTATTCCATATACCACTGTCTGAAATCATCTTGAATGGCTTCTTTCATATCGGGACCTTCCATTCTCAGTATTTTGTCCTTTGTGGTAATCAAAGCCTGGAGATAATCTTCTTCGTATTGTATTTGGAGCAATTTTCTCCTATTTCTATTTGCTTTTGCAGTTATAACAGGATCCGTCTTTGGTTGGACATCTGGTTTTTCCATCCCCAAAAATATTAGCTCTTTTCTTCTTTCCTCATTTACTTTAACTCTATCCCTGTATCCCCGGAAACTAAATTAACGGCAAGTTACTATCGCTGGATGGTTTGGACTGCTTCCACAGATTCATCTTTTTGCTCATCATTCCCAATAAGTTCTTTTTCCTTTGCAGCCTGCTCTTTAATTTCTCGCATATATTTTGCTCTTAGATTCCCTTGCCTTCCTCTTTCGTTGATTTGAATGATTTTAATTGCATCCAGCACAGTCAATTCTGGGAACAGTTGAACTGTACTACCAAATGAAAAGTCTTTTGCATTTAAATTTTGCTCCTGTTAATTTAATTTTACCAACAAGTTTCTTGTGTTTATCACACTGCTCATTCTTTCCTCTGCTAAGAATCTTGGAACTGGCACTTGCAGTTTTTCAGGGCTAAGATTCATATCAAGCAACACATCATTCAAATTATTGAAATCCGTACATTCTAGATCCACCAGAATCTAATTTAGAATAGCGTTACGTGTTTGATCTCTACTAGTCTGCCCATACATGCAATTAACGCATTTTTCAATAGTCTTCTTTTTTGTGGATGTAATAATTGGTCATAAGAATCCTAATTTAGATGTAATTACTTCGAATTTCCTGAATAGCTGAATGTATTTTACATACAAAACCGCCATGTGTTGAAACGCGACAGGTTGGTCTTTTATCTGCAATGCTGGGTCTTCTGGGTTCTCATACAACTCCATCTCGCGAAGCGAATGTAGTCCATCATTCCAAAGTTTATTGTAGGTTCTAGAATTAGCAACTTTTTACAAATTTGACATTTTCACTCGAATCTCAAATCGCGAAAATGGAATGCAGAAAATATAGTGTTGCCAAAGGCGCATTAGCCTCGAGGATAATCACACTAGCAACTACCGTTTTCGCAAACATTTCGGAATACGATATTTCCACTTCTGTGCCCAATCACCTGGGCTGTTCCGCACAAAGCATTAAATATTTAAAGCCTCTGATCCGATGGGATTCGATTTATTTTATAGAGATTGCAGAAAATTCATACTCTGTAGAACAGCAGTTTGCATTCTTTCCTGGACTCCCACTTCTGATGAGAACTTTTAGTAGTATTTGTATTTTTCGATTTACAATAGTTGCATGGACAGGAATATGCTCTACATCCTTGCTGGCACTTGGAGGATTGCTAATTTCAAATACTGCATTCATACTTGCAGCTGTAGAACTATACAAGTAGATCCAAACTAACTCTGACTCTCCAAAAAATTGTTGTTCACTGAAAAGGAAGCATACCTAGCTGCTATATTCTATTGCATTCAGCCATCATCCGTTTTCATGTCATCAATGTAATTCCGTGATAACCCAGCTATACTGAATCGCTGTTCGCATATTTCTCCTTCAAAGGAATGAGTTGCTACTCTTCCAACAAAAAAGCTCTTGCTGCATTATTTTGGGCATTTGCCTGCTGCACCAGATCCAATGGGGTTATTTACTGTGGATTTTTCGTTTGGTCTTGGTTGCAAACTCAAAGAAAGGTCGTCTGGTCCTAATAACAGTTCTCTTTGTACATTATCGCCAAATATATAGCTCTCTCAGCGGTAGTAGTTGCTCCATTCCTTGGATTTCAGTACTATGCACACACACTATTCTGCAAAAGTGATCCTCGGCCCTGGTGCTCCTCACAACTACCGTTTATCTACTCTTTTGTTCAAAAACACTATTGGTAACGGGTTGTTAACTCAGGAATAACGGATTTCTAAAATATTTCACTCCTCAACAGATTCCAAATTTTCTCTTGGCATTTCCAGTATTTTGGTTCAATTTCTATTCGATATTCGACTTTGCTAAGCAAGACCCGACGATGTTTTTGACTTTGGGATACAAACAGGCAAACGAAAATAAGAAAGAGAGAAAGTTGCTCCCTTACATGTATTTGGGGCTATTCCTACTTGCGTACTGCCTTTTCTTTATGCATGTTCAAGTTATACTGCGTTTCTTTACCTCATCCCCTACAACAGCTTGGTTCTTGTCCAAATTAGTGGTTGAAAAGAGAGATGTAACTTGGAAAGCTTATGTCTACTATGCAGTACTCTATTCATCGGCAGGCGCCATTCTATTCAGTAATTTCTTGCCTCCAGCCTAAATGTACAATAAATAAATTTTATTATCAATATTTGGCATGTCTCGTTTCTAATAAGTTCTTTGTGTCTGGCTTTGTTGGTTGCCAGTTGTAATGCTCTCCAACTACTGCATCCACATGCCTTAGAATCGATCCATCACCGGCGGGTGTACCAAGCTGCAACAATGGTAGAATATCATTATTATTCATAATCTTTTCGCCCAAAGGAACAAATGAGGCTCCGTTTTCTGAATGGATTCCAACTGTAGCAGCCCGTTGTCTTTGATTAATTATTTTTGAATTTCTATTGCTTTTAATTTGGGTTTCAAATGGCTGTAGGTAATACACTGCCGGGTGAGCACTAAGTTTTAAATGATTTAGGTTTTCAAGCATAAACGTCAATAAATTACTGCACCTGAAATAATCCTTCACTGCCTGTGTATCGTTCTGCGGCCACATCAAAGAAGGACCAAATATCGTTGCTAGGTTAGAAATATCCATTTGATTCTCTTTTGCTTTCGATGCCACCAGTGATAATAATTCCAACGTGTATAATAGAGCTGAACAGTGTGCCGTCGGCAATAGCATTAGCAACAACTGGATTGCATGAATCTTATCGTTCTTTGCAGGTATTTCTGGTTAAAAAACCCTTACCCATTGCTTGCAAAAACCAACTATGTAGCTGCTTGGTGAATATTGGTTCTGGCAGGCTCCTGTAGTATTTCTTTAGACAGTCCGCCACGTCAAACGTTATAAATCCTTCAAATGTACTGGTGTAAGATATTCATTACCAATCTTTTCCATAGTTGTTTGAATCAAATATGGCTAGCAATTGGTTTATTCTCCTTCCGTTACCGCTTACACGGAAAATCCCAGGTGTATGGGCTACATTATTTACAAAATACCGTTCTGTTGCAAGAATGAAATGCATTTATGTACTATTATCGGAACTGTCGCCTTCTCTGACCCAGGAATTGGCACGGATGCAAATTTAGAGACGTCGATGATGGAGCACTTTGTAACCGATTTTGAATGGTCTTGATTACTCCAAAAATACCTTCCTTTTTCCCGCCCCACAACAGGGACCACCAATGCTTATTTGTAGTTCCAAATACTGTATTATAATATACTTTTAAAAATACACCAGGAATTATTGCTAGACCGTGTTTTTTGAAAATCGTATTTAAATTTTCAATAACCTGCTTGTGCAGATCGTACGATTCGTCATTAGTGTATTCAAATATTGTTTTTGTTGCGAGTTCTGAGTGTTTAAATAATAGTACCTTTATCTGATGATTTTGACAGGTTTGTAAGACTGCTGGAATTTGGAATCCTGGGTGATTTGGATTTCGAAGGCTGATTAATTTTAGTTGGTTTTAATTTCACTGGAGCTGATGTGAGTTCCATTTTGTTGTTTGGGTGGAGGTTTTTGGACGTCATTGTTTGTGAATTGTATCTCCAACAACTTGCTATACAATATTGCTAGACCAATACATCCTACTCTCAGTAGGTTGATTTGCTTGTTGGCTGATGATTTTCCAGTAGGTTGAGTTGCAATTTGAGAATATCCTGTCATAAAGAGTTTACAAGAGTTATCCTTCTTGCAAGGGTCCACTAACGGATAATCGTCATGTAATGTCTGCTAGATATTTAAGCTCCCCGCACATATCCGCATTCAAATAATTTCGATTATGCAACGTGAATACATGTCGATTAACCTGACTGATTCCCTGCATAATCTTTCATTATTCGGTCTGTGTCCTTCTAACTTGCAGAAAATTATTTGAAATCATGGTGTCTGCAATAGTTGTAGTTGCGCCTGGAAACGAAGAAATGGAAGCAGTAATCACAATCGATGTCTTGCGAAGAGCGCATTTTAAAGTAGTAGTTGCAGGATTGGAGTCTAAGGAACCAACTAAATTCTCGCGAGGAGTAGTAATCACACCAGACGCAACATTGGCTGAATTGGATTCGGTACAATGTCACTAACTAGAACTCTTTTGACATTATTATTCTGCCGGGCGGGATGCCGGGAGCGATATCTTTCAGTGAATCTACCATCCTGCATGAAATATTAAAGGAATTTGAATCCAACGCAAACAAATGGATTGGGGCGATCTGCGCTGGTAATCGAATAATTGATTTAGCTCCTATTGCACTACATGCTGCTCAGATTGGATTTGGAAAGAAAATCACAAGTCATCCATCTGTAAAAGAAAGGCTACATTCAGATTATAAATACTCGGAAAAGAGAGTTGTGGTATCTGAACAATTGATTACTTCAAGAGGGCCAGGGACTTCATTTGAATTCGCGCTTGAAATTATCAAACAACTTGAATCTGCACAGACGGCAGTAGATGTTAGTGGCCCTATGCTACTTCCCGAATCCTAATTCAATAAATTGCGGTTATGAAATCCTTGATTTTACTCAAGCGATCCAGCTAAAATAAGACTTGTTTCTCCTTGAAATAAGCTCCAAAGTTATTTTCCATCAGGACTTATGTCAATCCAAAAAGAATTTCAAAAAAGTTCATTCAAATATGTTGAGGGAATATTCGTCGTCAGATTCATAAATGGAATCACCAAAATATTCTTCTATGGCTCCTGGACCAGCCTGTATCACACTATGAAGAAACTGATCCCTAATCCTATTGAGAGTGTCCTCCACGCTATTACGCAGAAGAAATGGCACGTCTTCAAAGCCAGGGTCATGTTTGTACAGGCACGAATAGGCGAAAGGACAGGTCAGACCTTTTCCGTATTTGCAATCAATTAAGCTTGTTAATAGAACCTTACCTTAACCGCTGCTTGTATTCGTCAGCGACTCTTGATTTTTCAACTTTGGTAATTGGCCAAATGGTTGAGGGAATAATATAATGAGTGGAAGCACGACAAGTCGGACAATTCTATATCAAATAATCAGTACCTTTGCGGCAGTATTTTCGTTTCCTCTCCACTTGCGAATGCACTCCAAGCAAAATGGGTGTGAGCTACAATTACCAACGAGTACCAGGACAAAATTCCATATCTAGGATCCCGTTTCTCTTCTATAATTTCATAACAAATCCCGCACTCTGGTTTCTTGTACTGTTCTTGAGTGCATTTCAACAAATGGCTTTCCGTAACAGATTGAGGGTCGCCTGGGTGTAGACAGTATTTCTGACAGTGAGGACACTGAAATCCATGAACATCTTTGCAGGCTTTTTTATATTTACAGCTTCCGTCTATTTGATACCTGCATAATAGAAGCAGCTCATGCTTCAGCGTACAATTGTCGCCGTATCTGCAATTCCCTTTTTGATAGTGCGGACATATTAATAGTTCATGCTTGTATGGACACTCTGGCTTTGTACATCTCCCTTGTTGAAAATAACGACATTCCTTGATTTTCATAAAAAACACAGGCTCTGATCTATCGAAATCAGCCATATACGCATAATGGGTATAATATAACTTAATTTATTGCTGTGTACCTCTTTCGTGGGCTACTAGAAAATCAAACAAATTCACGCTGTTCATCACTTTTAGTCCTTCATCTTCATAGTCGCCATTTGAAAGAATCCTTATTTTGTCGGAATGCTTTACTCCATATTCGTCCACATGTCTATAGAAACAAGAAGTTGAAAATGGACAGGTTCCGTTCCCTTTGTTGTAGTGACGGCAATCAATTTGACTTTGATTAGCAAGAGTTACCTCAGTTTTTCTTTGTATTTCTGAATCAATTCTTGCTTTTCTTCTTTGGTTTTTGGCCATTTAGTAGATGGTGTCACGAAATAAGTAGTGGATCTGCAGATTGGACAGGATTTCGACGTTGATGTGCTATTCTCTCTCCAAGTTCTAATGCACTCCAAACAAACGCAATGCTGGCATGTTAGTAATCCAAATCTGGGATCCTTCTTTTCTTGCACAATTTCAAAACAAACCACACATTCAGTGGCTTCCTGTTCACTCGTGCAATTCAAAATATGGTTCGCGTGTTCCTGATCACTATCCCTTGGGTCCAGACAATATTTCAAGCAATTAGGGCATTGGGTTCCGTGTACATATTTGCAAGTTTTTCCATATTTGCATTCTCCTTTGTATTGAAATGGACATAAACCCAACACGACTTTTTCTTCCTTTTTTACTGATACTGGCACTGATACCGGCACTGATACTGGTGTTACCGTAGAAGCAGTTACCGGCTTTGATTGCGCTGAGGGTATTGGCTTTTTTGGTTTTGTGTGCTTTAATTGACAATAGTTTCCGAATCGACATTTTCCTTGCAGGTAGAATTCGCATACACCCGCATTTTGAGTCTTTTCATGAAGAAACGTACAAGAATTCCCTCTTGCGCATGATCCCATTGCAAAATATCGACAAGGTTGTGTTGGTGCCATTTCAAATTTCGTTAAAAAATTAGGTGAGTCAAAAAAAGTACAACAAAATCATGGTTTATTCAATAACATGATTGACAATAACCACACCAACAAACATCCCCGAAGTCCACTTTGGAACAACTCGTTCCACTCTGGAAAGCACACTCGCGCTTTCGAAATGATCACTCCAAATCCATTTCATACCGTGGGGCGATGAATTTGATTCCAAGTAACTGAAACCATCCCTCTCGACACCAGACACTTCAATGTCCAATGGATCTGTTCCTTCAATTGTAAATTCAAATTCCCAGTACGGTGCAAATGAATCTCCACCAACATGGCGAATTGTATGGTGAATGTGATCTGGCGGAGGTGCCGACAAACTCCATCTTTTAACTCTTGCTTGGAAAGAGACTACTGTCCAGATAAAGTGCGGATGTTCTACACGCAGTTTAATTGTTCTAGTATTATCGCTATTGACAACACTAGAAGAAATAATTGTAGGCTTTAGATCAGAGGGAGAGGCTGGGATTTGATCGGTGAGGTTGAAATAGTAATTTTCAACAAAGTGAGAAAATGGAAAGATTGTAGACCAATCCTTGTCAATCTGTCGTCCGTGTCTTTGGGTTGGAGGTACTCCCAATTCTTGAGAAATGGCTGTCAATACTGGCTGTTTTCTGCCGATATCCGCAAAAGACACATGCACACCTCTTTCTCCTGATGTTGTATTTTCGAGATAAGAAGTAAACAGTCGTTTTGGTGCTTGAACAGTGTACGGAGATACTTGAGTAAAGTAAATCAATGATCCAAAGGATAATAAAGCAGTCAAGGTAAACAATCTTTGTCTGTCTGTTGAACTAAATCTGTATGATAATGGCAGCAAGAGGTAGCCTTGTGCGATAATTATTGCTACACAAGTAACTACAGGAACTAGAATATCAACTGGTGCCTCTGGTCCGATTCTTCCAGCTAAAGTCAAACACAAATTTACCAATTGGGACAAAAGTATAGAGTGTTGCCATCGCAATAGCAAAACCAAATGCAAGCAATGGAGCTTGAATGGCATAACTAGCGACTGGCATGCTCTTGTGAATAACACCTCCAGAGGAGACTCTATCGATAATAATGCCTGCCAAGAGTAACACGGTGTGGAATAAACAGAGGAAAGATGATGCCAGCCCAGCTACTGTTGTAACAAGTAAAAGAATAGTCCAAAATACAGCAGCCCCTATAATTAGATACTGCATACCCAAGAAAGCCTTTCTTTCCAATCTATAATGTTCAAAATCACTGGTTTTCAAAGTCAACCAAGTCAACCCAACAGTAAACGAGAGCCCCCACAGATAAACGGCAAAATACTCGTTTGAAAACCAAGACATTGCGTTAATAGTGGCCAAGAACAATGAAGCGACTACTGTAGTAACAACTGCAGAAATGATATTTGCGAAAAATCCGGCAACGAGTTTGAAGGTGCCAATCAAGCTCATGTTCAGTACAGATGCTTGGCTCAGACAAATCAGCAGCGAAACCACTGCAACCACATAATGAACAATGTTGGCAGTGTTTTTATCGTATTGAACCATAGAATACCCCATTAAATCAAAATAAACGGTATTGGTGTCAAATTCAAAATTGAGTTGATCCAATTGCACCAAGTGCTCCAAAATGCTATAAATATTATCGCCAAAATGCTGAATTGATCCTTTTTGAATATTTTCAATCGTATCCATTGTGGTATGGTACTGATAACTGTTTTGGTAGAAGGCAAAGTCCAATCCAACCAAGTTTCCGTATTGCACAAATTGTCTAAAGTCGGTATCGCTGAGAATTAAACCTGTTCCAAAAACATCGTTAGAGAGGGAAGATGCGTGGGGTCTAGGCACATGTTTGTAAGCATCTACAAGAGCTTTGGAATTGGCTTGAAACAAAATCTCTTTTCCTACTGTGAGCGCAAATCAACCTTTTGCTCCCATGGCTTCCAGATTCAATACAGCTTTGATCGTTGGTGCCAGTTCGTGCTGGGTAACAAACGCATGGGTAGCATCCTGCAAAGTTTCTTCGGCTCCATTGAACAAAAATACAATAGAATTCTTTATGGGCTTTTTTGAGAACAATCTAATCAATTCCAACATGATTGCAACACCTGCAGCATCGTCAGCAGCTCCAGGAGTAACAATACTAGAGTCAAAGTGTGAGTTTAGTAGGATTGCATCTTTGCTACAAGTTTCGCAAGTCAATCGGACAATAATATTTGTAACGTTGGAATACACCTTGATTACTGGTTCTCCCATAAAATCAAATCGATGCGATCCATGAGCATTTTGAATAATAACTTCCATATCATTGGTTGACGATTTCTTTAATTGCTGAATAGTATCAATGAGATACTCCCTGGCTTTCGTTTCTTGCGGAGTTCCTACTACTCTCATTCCGATATCTGAAGAGAGCACCTTTATTATATCGAAACAATTGCCTTCAGAAAAATGATCCAAATCGGTTTTTGGTTTTGGATCAGGCAAAGTATCCAGACGGTATATTCCAAATGCAATGGATAGGATCCATACTAGAAAGATTGTGAATGTCGATTTGTACTTGAATTCAACTGATTTCCCAGACATTCTGAGATTTAAGATTCAGGAAAAAGAAAGTCGGCCGGTTATAAACGAAATGCTCACAAGACTTTGGTTGAATTGAATTTTGGGTTTCACAACCACTTCCATCTTGTGTGGCCATGCGGTTCCATGAACTTAATGCAAGCGCAGTTTTTGAGGGAGATTTTGGTGTAGAAAGGCGATGCCAAATCCGCCAACGATAAACAGTCCAAATCCCTTCAGTAACTTGCAATTGCTTGTGCCAAGCATACAGAGCACTTGCATCCTTGCAAAACCACAAATTTTAATTTGGAACTCAAGACTGAAAATGACCACCTCGGAATAATTCGGAATAATCCAACCTATATAATCACACAAGAAACTCATCTTCAAATGGCAAAATCGATATTCTTACCCCACGGCGGTGGTCCAATGCCAATCTTGGGTGCTCCATCCCACAAAGACTTGATTGAATTCCTTAATGGAAAAGCTCGAGACTGGATCGGCACGCCATCAGCAATAGTAGTCGTTACTGCTCACTGGGAAACAAAGAATCCGATTATATCTGGTGCAAGCACTCATCCATTGTACTACGATTACTACAATTTCCCTAAAGAAGCTTACGAAATCAAATATGATGCACCTGGGTCGCCTCAAGTAGCTGAAAAGGTATTCCAGCTATTGAAAGGCGCTGGATATACACCTGAAATTGATACAGAGAGAGGCTGGGACCACGGTGTATTCATTCCATTGAAGATGGTTGTGCCGAATGCTGATGTTCCTATTGTGCAAGTATCAGTACTACAAAGCCAAGATCCAATTGAATTATTGAATATGGGCAAAGCACTTGCTCCACTATTAAAGGAAAATATTGCTATTGTAGGGTCAGGATTCTCATTCCATCACTTTGGATCTTTTAGGAATTCACCAGAAGCTGCTGCAAAAGGCAATAAAGCATTTGAAAAGCAGTTGCTGGAATCTTGCGGATTGGAGTCGGACAAGCGATACGAAAGTCTTGCCAAGTGGAAAGAGTTTGCTGGTGCTGAGCATTGCCATCCTGTCAATGCTACTGAACACTTTTCTCCATTACTGGTTACCGCGGGTGCCGGCAATGCCTTGGTTGATAGTGTATCGTTAGATGCGCTTGGTGTTGAAACCTCAGGCTACGTCTGGAACTAATAAACAGCTTGATCAAAACTATTCTTTATTGAGAATCTAGGGGAAATACAGATGCAAAATGGTCAACAGTGGAATCTGCTTGTGCTTCATATTCGATACTGTCGGCTATATCAAGAGCTGCCTTTTCCCCATAATACTTTTTAATCAAGAAATTAGCAGCATCCATACCCGCAGCAACACCAGAACTAGTAAGCAAATCACCATCTTCAACCCATCGGGCTTGATGAATCCAATTGATCTCTCCACCAACAGAGGTAACCCACTTCCACGCTTTCTTGTTGCTTGTTGCTTTACGGTTAGTTAGAAACCCTGACGAGGCTAGCAATGCAGATCCAGTACAAACCGAAAACACAATATGCGAATCGTTACATTGTCGTAAAACAAACTCGTTCATTTGCTGATCATTTACCAATTGTCTTGTTCCCATTCCACCCGGAATCATGAATAAATCGAGTTTAGGTGTATTGGCAAACGAATGGTGCGCATTTATGGTTTGTGATTTGTTATCGTAAGACACTGCTTGTCCGTCTTTGCTGATGAATATTATTTTGAGAGGGAAGCGAGTACTAAGAACGTGAAAGAATTGGATTGGGCCGAATACATCTAGCGGGGCGAATCCGTCGAATAGTAAAACTCCAAATGTTTTTTCCTTTGTTATATCAAATGCCATTTTTGGGAAAGTGCAAATTAAAGATATATTACAATTGATTGATAATCTTTTGATTGCACATACTAATGCGTTTACTATTAGCTTCACAAATCCATGGTAAATCTACACTATAAACTGTACCACCTCTGCGCTTGAGAGTCAGCGCAACCTGATCATTCTCTGGTAGTGGTACTTTGGCACAATCCCTAGTAGACATGTTTTCAATAACAGATTTGCGGAAAGCTCCACCAGGCGCAGGTATCCATTTACTTTGGTCCAAGTATTGCAACCACGGCATACCATTAATTTCTAGTACGGTGTCTTCAAGGTTAATTTCAAGTATCTGTGGTGACATTTTCAACACTCGAGCATCTGAAGCGAATTTAGAAATAGTTAATTTCAAGTTTCCTGATTTTGATTGCAAGAGCTGGAACGATACAGCGAGGTGCAACTTGTAGCAGGCATGTAGCCCAGGGATGATATAAATATTGGATAATCCTTTGACTGACTGGATTAATGAGGCGAATAAATAATGAAATTCTTGTTCTGACATATTTGGTATATGAGATACGATATTATCTGCTCTTTCTAGTGCGTTAATGTCTGGATATTCTGAATCAAACGGTTTTCTGTTTAGGGAATTTTTGATTTGCATTTTCATTCTATGAGCGACAGCCATTTTCTGTTCTAGAGTGAATCGCACTATGGTTATTTTTTCTCTTGTTCCTTCTAGTGAGGAGTAGTGGTTTTCGGGTGTAATTGATGGCATAGCTGAGTGGAATTTTCCTGGTTTTATATGCAGTCTTTGCAAACACCGAGACCGACCGAATAGGGAAAAACTAGATTAATTTGATTAGGAATCTATCATTAATGAAATTACTGTGCTATTTTAGTGAATGGTTTAAATCGGTCCACATACATTCAGTTTCAAATTTCCTAGGCGAGATTCTTATTTAGTACAGTCAATAGATTCAAATGGTATTTATTCAAAAGCAATCAAAACAGGAATCAAATTCTTTCAGTTTCTTCAAATCATCGGTAAACTGCAGAGAGGGATTCAGCTTAATCAACTCTACCACTTTCCTACTTTTTTCCATTTTAAAACAATTTGCACAGTAAATTAACATCAGCGTTTGGTTCATAAACGGACACGTAGAATATAAATCAAACAAGAAATCCAAATAAAATTCACTCGGCTGTTGCGATATAATTGTATCCAAGTACAAATCACTATAAAGATGGTAGTAGTAAACATCCTTGTGTTCCATCACCAATTGGAACAGAAAATCCAGTTTATCATAGTATCCAATAAACACTCCAATCTGTGTATAAAACTCTCTTTTATCTATAATCGCTAATAAATCAAACGAATCTTTTAGATAAAATGCATTCAACTGTCCGAGTACTGGGATAAACAATCTTGCATTTATCTTGTGTTTTAATAGTACATAAATCAAGTTTAATCCTGCTTGCTTTGATTCTATTTCATGGTGATCTAAAAGTAGCATTAATGGCGGCATTGCCAAGTTACTGTAGTAATGTGAAAGGACAAAGTAGAGTGTATAGTAAATTATATGATGGTTTGTATTGTCTTTTACATGCTCTTTTAATCCCAGCAGTAATTCTTCAAAATCCCTACTTTTCATATCGACTTTATTCCGATCGGCTGTATTCAAATTATCATATTGGATGTCTGTGTTTAGTGATTCCAGCGGAGCATGTTTAAATGCAATCGATTTCCCTTGTTTTTCAGCCAGCAATTTCCCTCTTTCCATTGTGATTGAAATGGAAAAAGATTGGTGCAAATCACTTGGTTTCGACTTGAAAACGAATACGAAATTCCCAACAAACTTGGTTTCAAAAACAGATTATTCTCTCCTAGATATGGATCCAACAGAGATTACCGACCCTATCCTACAGCAAGACTTGAAAACGTACCAACAACTTAAACTGCAATCACAAATACAAAAATCACTGGATTTGAGCCGCTTGTCATCTGTTAAAACAGCAATCAAAGAAATGGCATTGCTTGAAATTCAACCTTTACTAGATTTGGAATATTATAGAAAAAAAGAACTGTTGATTTCACTGATGGATATTTATCACCGGTTACAGTTTATTGACTTGAATGTGGAATATAATATTGATTTGATTGATCAGACTAACACTATAAATAAAGAAAACAAACAATTGGATGGTGGAAGCTACCTTGGGATGAAAAAGTACCTGGACAAAGTGCTTGTAGGGCTGCAGCAACTTCCTAGCAATTACAAAGAAAGAATTTTACAAATTAACCGGTTGTACGAGGAGTTTCAACTGATGGCTGCAGATTGTCCAAATAATCTGGACATGAAGAACACTGATGTTCTGCCAATACCACAAGAACGACTAGCAGTAAAAGAAGGTGCCGTACAAATACAGCAAGGGCATCAAGCTGAAACAGACGATACCACTCATGTTCAGCAGGAAAAAGAGGAAATCCCAATACACCAAGATATCCTACCTATACCACAGATTGAGTCAATCGGCTATCAAGACTACGCGTATTTAAAACTGGATAAACCCATATTGAAACAGAGCAATATTGAAAAGTCAATTGCGATAAAGTAATTAATGTTGATATAGGAAATGGTATAATGATAGAGAGCAAGTGCAAGATTTGTTTGATTTATTGGAATCAGTGTTTGATTAAATGATTTATTTTTATGTTTCTTGTTGAATAATTAAAAAGGAATATAACACTGGCCTTACGCAGCATATGTCACAGAGTATGAGATACTAGATCGTTGCATTCTGCCGAAAATCGGTCGCCAATTCTGCAGAGGCATGAATGCGGCCGAGCATACACAATTTCACTAACCAAAACTTTTTTTCATTTTAACCTCATGTTCTTTGGCCAAGTATCCAACCCATCATCTCATATAATCCTAGTAACCGGCTGCGGTAAAAGATCTTTAAACCAGACTCTGGATTCGGCCAATTAACGAGTATCCAGTTAGCAGAAAAAGGATTCATTGTCTACGCAGCTTGTCTATTCACTGATTCGTTCTCTTTGTTTCCTAAGACACCGAATTTGAATCTAGTTCAGATGGATGTAACCAAGCAAGCTGATATTGACGCTTGTTTCAATTTGATCAATTCTCGACACGGTTCACTGTTTTGTTTAATCAACAATGCTGGTAAGTGATTGTAATGTAGGGTTGGTTGATGGATTCTTTTTGGAATTGATGACAATGGATCAGTTTGAACGTACAGTAAACGTAAACTTTTTTGGAGTTGTTCGCTGCTGCAAGACATTTATCCCTCTATTGCGTAAAGCACAAAAATCCCGAATCGTTAATATCTCTAGCGCAGCCTCTTTTGCATCTCTACCTGGCGGCAGTCACTACAATGCAAGTAAAGCTGCAGTCAAGTCGTTCAGCGACTGTCTTAGGTTAGAACTGATGCCGTTTGGTATCAAAGTATGCACCATTATGCCTGGGTTCTTTGCTACTAAAATCATGGACCAAAAGAAGCGCATCGAAGATACTTTCAACAAGGCGGATAGGAATGTGCGAGATTTGTATGGGAAAACGTTTATTGAGCGTTACATGTCTGGAGGTGAAATGTACAGACCGTTTGCACCTCAACCAAAGGTTTGCGTTGATGTTATCGTCAAATCAAGTATTGCCAAGCGACCACCTATGGACAGGTAATTGCAGTTAATGTAGATTGGTTGGCTATGATTCTTATTTGCTGTTTTACTTTTTCTGCTGGTTACCAACATTTTTGAAAACTCTTATTTTCAGCATTATTTTGTACCCAGTGAACAGCCAAATTGCATACAGGAAGAACCAATAAATCCGTTCACTTATTACTGCTTTTAGCGAACAGGATTTGGATATATTTATTAAGGGTTTAATGATCTTACAGTCTGCATTAAGATGGCCCATAACACAAATATTACAACTTTATTAATCGCTTCCTACTCGGCGGAATCATCGGCAGGAATATCTATATTCCCTGATTCCGCTTCTGATTTCTCCATTTCATTCAGAGGCTTTGAGTCATCTCCCACACTGTGTTCATGTTCAATCTTTTGAGTTTCAGTGCCTTCAATATTCTCAGCCCCATTCTCATTCGATTCTGGCCTTTTAGGATTGATATCTATGTGCCATTCCTGGCTTGGACTTTGAGCCAAACTCATTGGAATCTCCTCTTCAATCTCTTCGGAAACTTCTTGGTCTTCAAGCTTGAGTTCTTCTGGGATAATTTCTTCTTCGTATTCAGCTTCCTCTTCTTTTGGTTGTAGCAATTCTGTTTCGAAAGAGAGCATGGCTTGATCTTCGGTGGACATGAGTGGTCGCATTCCGCTGACGTTTAGGTACTTGTCAATATCTATTGTTACAGTAAACTACCTTTCAACATCTTTTCGTGCGTAAACAAGTGAGTGTCTTTGCGCAATGCGTCCATGCGCTCCACTGTTTTTTGTTCAAGCTGAGGCTCAAACACTTGCTTTTGATCTTTCCTCTGACTATTTTGGGCTTGGAAGGTTCTTAAATCAGCTTCATATTGCTCCTTGTCCAATTGGGTTCCTTCTTCAGTGTATTTATTAACCTAGATGAGCAAAAGAGTACAGGGAACGTAGCCGTGAGCCCAGTCTGTAGAAATTGTGTGTACATGTCTTCTACTTTTGCTTTTGGTTGGGCTGACTCTGTTTTTTCGTAAGAATCTAGAATGATTTGTTGCTGCAGTTTAAGCTCGTTTTCTGCTGTAGCTGGTTGAACAACCTTGGCAGGCTCTTCAACAACTTCCTTTTCCTCCTTTGTTTGAGCACTGGGGAAGGCAACAAAGTGTCGCTTTGTAGTGTTTCATCATTAGAAATATAGTACTCATCATCAGAATCAGATTCTTCTTCCGAGTCAACCATCTTTTCTTGAGTGTCTGCCGTCCTAATTTTGACATTATTCCTACGCAGATATCTGATTTGTTCTTTGGTAAGTTCTCGGTAGAAAGTGTCTGGCTTGTTCTACATCAACAAAGACTTGCCTCCAATAATTCAAAAAAGTTTTGTCCCATATGGTCTTTCAATGTTTTCGCTACGTAGTCAAACCGGTCAACCAGATAGAGCAAATTGCTGGTGGCATACTTTTGAGATTCCGGATGGCCAGCATTGGCAACGACGTTCAACAATGCCCCCACAACTTGATGTTTAATTAGTTTTTCAGCCAGCTCATCACTAGATGCAATCAATAAACTACGTGAGCGATGGACTTACCCAACAAGCTTTGTTGCGTACGCCTGTTGAATATATCCAGACAATATTCTTTCCTTTTCTTTAGCATCTTCTGTTGATAAGCCTGCCCACTGTGCCATAGTTTGTTTAGTTTCCTTGGTTTGCGATTGCTGTCCTCTGTGTCTATCTGCATCATCCGTGGAATTATCAAACACATTACGTAGAATGGCAACCAAAATGATAATAATTGGTTCTTGACAATTAGGTCTATTGACAAGCTCTGTGAGCAGCTCATACCCTTCATATTGTACCTGCATGTGCTGCGATCGGAGCAAGTTTGCGGCTGGATCGATAAGTGTTGTTGGAACATTTTGAGTTGAAGTCTATCATTACTAAAATAATACAAGTAATATCCTCAATGCCTGTGCAGCCATCTGCTGAGAAGTTGGAGAAACTGCTGGCGAAGAGAGCAATGATTGCAGCCCTTTAAATACTTGTATCTGAAATTTAGGGTTTCCTGTTCCCAACTGAACCAGTAAATTTCTTGCATAGTCTTGTGTTACTTCAGATCTTGATTTTGAAAGACATTCAGTTACCTGTCTTACTCCGTAACTCTCACAAATAAATTCCTTGTATTTTCTCCCATTTGAGGCAACTTTAATCAACAAATGCAATGCTTCTGCCCTATCCATCTAGATAAGAATAGACTACCTCTTTAGCTTGTGAGATTGTCAATATTTCTAGTACTGTCAAAATACCTCCTACTTCGAGGAATTCCGTTAGAAACCTGTTTCCACTGGCTGCAGCAACAAATACTGTGATTGCTCGCAGCTGCAATGCCAAATCGTGCCCCAGGAGATAAGTTAATCTCAGCCATGCAGATATTCGTGTCAAAAATAAGGATGCTCCATTATTCAAATTCTTTTCCAGTTGTGGTCCGGTAGCATTTTGGTTATTCTCTACAAACTCTTTCAATATTCTCTCTCTCACCGCTCTATTCCCTTTATCCCACGTCTTTGTCAACTGAAAAAGATAGCTTTGCGAGCAGGTAGGTAATAATCTATCCTTTGGTATTGTACGTGGAATCCGCTCTTTTATTTTATACTTTTCCGGCGGCAACAATAGGTCTGTGTTGTGTAAATCGTCCTCTCTATTTGCAGTGGTGCTCATTTGACGTGACGTTTTCAATTTTTTCCATCTCTATAAAATGTCGAAAACGAGATTCATTTTCCCATTTGATGCACTGTTAGCACTTGGAATTATCGGCGGAGCATATGTTGCAGGCCAGGTTGGAGTTGCTGCATACCAGAAATATGAAAATTGGGGAAAAGTAACTATTTTTAACAACAGCCAAAAAGATGGAATACCGACAAGTGGGATAGGAGAATGATGGAAAGAGATAGCAGATTAACTGGAAATGTTAATTTTCAAATTGTACTTTTATTTTAATTGTAGGCTGAACCAAGAGCTCCCTCACAGTTTTCTCGCAACAGTGCATGGGAATTGGAAAAAGCTTGAAATATAAAACTAACATTGATTTTTCATTTTGGACAGACTTTTCATTTGGACAGACTTTTGGATTTGCAGAGCTTGAAATACTGATCAGATGTACAGCGAGTTGAGGAAGAATTAAAATTGAACCAGTTCATGTTTATTGCTGCGAAATATCCTATACGATTGATTTCTTTCGTTCAGCCATCCAGCTCTCCAGAAAGCACGAAACCAACTATTTTTAACTGTGTTTCTTTGGTAGACTCTCACCAGTGCAATGTAGCAATGGGGACATGATTCGCCCGCCCAATCACCAGTAGTGCTTGATAGTCTGAATTAGCTAGCAAAATTTACTACAACCTTGGTATTCCATTGCAAGCAAAAGTTCCGTCAAATTCAGCGGGTGGAAATCAAAGCGGCCTGTAAATCATTTCCTCACAAGGCATCTCAATTCGATCCAGTTGGATCGTTTCACGACTATATTAAAATTTTTCCTTTTGCCATTTTGGTCGAATGTGGGCAAGTTTGGTCCCAAACCGCACTGAAACCATACGATAGACGCATGGCAATCCCGATCACAGGCAGTATAAAAAAAGTTGAGTTTGAAGCATTTCCATGCATCAGTCGTTTAATGATTGGTGGCTCTTGAACTGCCAGCATAAACAGCGGATAGTGATAGAAAATGATTCCCCTTGTAAATTAATATGTGATTATCTGAAATTCAACACGGAAATCACAGACCTGCAACTGAATGATATTGAAAACGAACATCACATTTCAGCATTCATTGACTTGCTCAATTTCAACAAAGCAATTTCAATTTTGACACTAGAAGGTAGTATTTCACTAACACAGATTTCTTGGATGTGGACCAAATGCTACTGCGGATTGATTGGGAGCACAGTTCTATAACTCAATTGCTACTTCACTTTTGTACATTCAAACAGAGCTTCAACGAGATTTGTCAACTTTGGGCAAAGAGCAAACTGAAAAAGCTATATATTGTTGGAAGTTCAATTGATGATAGCTTCATCCACGCACTTGAACCGTTGTTGAAATCCCAACTGATAGAACTTGCTATACCTTCAAACAACATCACTGCACATGGTCTGAAAATCATTACAAACGCTGTAGGGAAAAACAACGATTTCCAGTCGCTCAATATCAGCAATAACGATATAGAAAACGGATGGAATCTTTTTAAAAACCTGTCTTTCATATCCGATTTGAAAGTAGGCAATTTAAAGATCGACAGCGGTTTCGACAGCTTTTTGGTTGCATTAGAATCATTCAAACTCTCTGAATTTTCTCTTTATCAGACACAGTTCACCCTTGATCAATTTGACGCCTTGTCCAAAGTTTTAAAGAAACTTAATCTCCGTAAATTATGTTTGGATGATTGCGAACTTGGTCCAACATACGCAGAAATGGTAGCTGACATATGCTCAAGTACCATTGTAGAGCTGGATTTATCACGGAACCATTTCGCAGATACAGGAACGAGAATAATCGCAAGTAAAATACGGAAACAGGATTTTTACAGTATCGATTTATCTCATAATAACATTGGGCCAGTTGGAATGGGAGCGATTGCCGACTTGCTTGCGTTCAACCGATTAGAAAGACTGGTCCTTAATACCAACACGATTTGCACGGATTCTGCTCTGCATCTGATAAAAGGGCTGCAGTGCAACACGTCTCTACAAGAGCTGCATTTAGAAAACTGTGAATTCGAACTAGATAGCTCTAATATCTTGCTACAAAGTCTCCGCTCACACTTGTATTTATCAAGTCTATTTATTTACCAAGAAGAAAACAAAACGATCCCCTTCCAGCAAGTCTCTGAAATGCTGCAAAGGAATACGAGTTTGCAGTACATTTCATGTTCCTATGGAGAATGCGATTTGTTGATCCAAAACTACCACTTGAACTGGATTGGAGAAGCGTCAATTGAATACGACGAGGTCTCTAGACGATACGCCAATGAATTTTTATACACCAAGCCTATCACTATGCGGAATATCCGGTTACAAAATGTAAGGACAGCAGAGCTACTTGCTTCTTGCAGAAACATTGCGTTGCTGGGCTTGCCAAACGAGTTGTATCGGCAGGTATTGATATTATTGGTTCATTATGCGCGAATTCCCTACCGCGCTATATCCATCGTTTGCAGAAAGCTGATGGATACCGAATGTATAGGAATCACAAGCGACCGTAAATTCAGCCAAATTCAGTTTATTGACATAATAAATAACCTGATCTAAGTGGTAAATCGCAAGAAATAACTCACGTGGGAATGTTTTCAATTGCAATCTCTAATGCATACAATTCCGAGGGCTTTACTTCTGGTGGGAGCAATCTTTCTTTTAACAATCATATTCTGGATTACTGCTGTTATTACATACCAACAGCTCTTGCCGTCTTCAGTATCATTGCTGGTGATTGCATATACCCTTGGATTAAGACATGCTCTTGATGCAGATCACATTGCTGCTATTGATAACGTCACTAGACGACTAATTCAATCCGGCCAAAAACCAGTTTCAGTAGGATTCTTCTTTTCACTTGGGCATTCAACTATTGTGGTAATCGCGACTATTCTTATTGCAGCATGTTCAACGGCGATTGCTGGTAAATACGATCAATACAATTCGGTATCGGATACAATCGGATCCAGTATATCTGCTGCGTTCTTGCTGCTAATTGGAGTAATCAATGCAATCACTGTTTACTCAATTATCAAAAACATAAGGGAGCTGAAGGAAAAGGAAGTGGATTGGGAAAAAGTATTGAATGAAGGTGGATTATTTTGTCGAATCTTTGGATTAAAGCTTTTCAAATCTATTGATAGACCTTGGAAAATGTATTTTGTTGGATTTTTGTTTGGGCTTGGATTTGATACAGCGACAGAAATAGCGTTGCTTGCTATTGCTACAATCCAGTCCGTGGCTGGTGTATCTCCATGGCTTACGCTCTTTTTACCGGCACTGTTTACATGTGGGATGACTTTACTGGATACAATCGATGGAATTGCCATGCTTGGAGTATATGGATGGGCAATGATATCGCCCCAAAAGAAATTGTTTTATAATCTATTCATCACTACCGTCTCGTTCATTTTTGCCCTGTTGATTGCAGTAGTGCAGATATTGGGAATAATTCAATCGACAAACAATTTGAATGGGCCTTTCTGGGATGGAGTTGCTGCAATTGAAGGAGATGCTTTTGGATATATCGGAGTTGGGTTTCTCTGTACCTTTCTCATTGGATGGGGGTTTGCTGCTTTCATTTATCGCGCTTACAGTGTGGAAGCCTGTAGCTTCGGCTGAGCAGTGTTATAGTGTATTCCGCGCCAATGATTTCAGCTCTGAGCTAAACTTTATTAAAATCGCCTTTGAATTCGGCCCCTTATTTTTCAGTAAGTTTAAGCAATTTTTTTTACATGAAAAAATTAGAGTGGACAGAAGACGAAACTGAAAATGTACAGCAGATCCTTTCCAGTGAAACCTGGATCCATATATCTGCAAGCGACCACACAGAATTCCTACTATCAGAATTACTCTTCAACACCACGATATCAGAAATAGTTTTTCATGATATTAATGAAATGCATTTTGATCAAATAGCATATTTACTGTCAAAGAACCAGAATATCAAATCAGTTGAATTTTTAGACTTTTCTTTCCTTAATGAACTGTTTTACGATATGGACTGGGATACACTGAATTTTACTGATTTATCCTTGGACGGATGCAATGTAGAAAGTGATTTTGATATACTAAAGGAATGCAAAACACTCCGCAAGCTTTCAATCAAAAACTCTTTTGTTCCAATTGATGATTTGGTTTCAGTTATCATCGAATCTCAAATCGAATCGCTGAGTTTGGAGTGTACGGTATTGACAGTAAAGGAGATTAAGCAAATCGTGGATGCAGTGATTGAATGTGATCGTTTGGTTTCGTTAAATATTGCCGAAACGTGTGAATCTAATGGTGTAGCTGGATTAATTGCGTCCGTACTTTCCACGAGGTGATTATATCTGATAATAGGTTACAGAAAATTAAATTTGGGCCGTTTAATACCGATGCAAAGATGGGCGGAAAGAATCCGCTGAACGAAATAGCAAAGAGTTTTGACAACTCTAGTTTGAAATCGCTTTCAATATACGGTCTTGCTCTATCAACACAGTTTTTTGGATTGACTGGGTCTGGACTAGATTTTCTAACGAAATTAAGATTGGATGGCTGTAGTATCGGCGATTCAACGATTATCAGCGTCGCTGAGCTGGTTCGAAAGAAAGTAGTCGAGCTAGATATGTCTCGAAACAACCTTGGGAATGAAGGATTAAAGATACTCGTCGATGCTATAGTTTCCAATGAAAATTTCCACACTTTGGATATTACAGAAAACCCGTTTGACGAAGACGGGTTCCAGCACATTTCAAAGCTACTGAAGGGCAGTCTGTTGAGAAGATTGATTCTGGATAGCAATCACATATCCAGAAAAGCAATGGAGTATCTGGCGGACGGGATGAAGACCAACAAAGCCCTATACTCGTTGTACATGGAGGGATGCGAATACAACCTTGAAGATATGCAAGTACTTTTAGAATCTTTGTATAATCACAAATATCTATTTGGCCTTTATGTGAATATGAAGAAGCGCGATGAACTGGACACACCGGAAGAAGTGTCTGCCATTGCAAAGCAATTAGGACTGCTACTGAAGCATAACACAAACATTCGCCAACTAGGCTGTATACTACAGGGCAGAGTGGAAATTGTTCAAACCGAAGCCGAGATGCTAGTTGTAATACAGGAGCCAGAGCCAGAAATGAAATACTTGCTGTCATGTATACAAGAAAATTATTCAATTTCGTGGATAGGAGAGCCCGATGAATACTACTACGATGACAAGAAGCGATACAGTGACGTTAACGAATACAAGTCTCTAGTCCCAATCACAAACCGAAATCAACAGCTGCAGACTAAGAGAGCCACAGAATTCTTTCTGTGTGCTCGGAAATACCTGTTGCTGGATCTGCCTAACGACCTGATATTTTACATGATTAATCGTGCTTTCAAGTGGGCATTGATCCATCCGAGGTATCAGAAAACCATACTCAAATGTTTGACGAATAGACGGTATGTCGGTAAAGTACACAGCAATGCCAAGTTTTCCACCGCTATCCTGTATGAGGTGTGTTGCGAATTAATAAATGCTTGATAATCTTGAACCTACGAGTGAAATACAGTGTGCTCTGAGACTGCATTGGAAAAGCACTCTACATTTCACTACAAATATTTTTGACTTGCATCTCAATTTTTTTCAGCATGAATAGATTGTTCAATTCAATTCAATTAACCAACCGTACACCCAAATTCAACTTGCCGAAACGATTGTATTCCGGGTCTCACCAAAAACCAAGAGGTCCAAATATCTCTGACCAGGATTTGGGAGTAATTGCATTTCTAATATAGAAATTGTCTTTAAAGAGCGCCAAATGGTTCTTTGGAGCAGGGATACTTCTCCTAGGAACCTTCTACGGAGTGAAATACAATTTGAAAACGAAAAGGGAGAATGAACGAAAGGATGATCAGCATGGCAAACCGCTTGTTGGAGGGCCATTCTCATTGGTTGACCATACTGGAAACCCAGTCACAGATTTGGATTTCAGAGGAAAATACATGCTCATCTATTTCGGATACACAGTAATTCCAGTTAATCTAGTTTTGCCCAGATATTTGCCCAGAAGAGTTGGACAAGATGGCTGATATTGTAAACGGATTAGAAAGGAAGAAACAAATTACTGAGGATACAGTTGTGCCTATATTTGTCTCTTGTGATCCTAAACGTGACTCTGTTGAATCTATAGCGGAATACGTCAAAGAGTTCCATCCCAAGTTCATTGGGTTGACAGGCATGTTTCTTTAATGTAGGTACATTTAAACAAATCAAGACTATGGCAAAAGCGTATAGATTGTACTTTTCCGCTCCTCCAAGAGCGGTTGATGATGACGAAGCCGATTACTTGGTGGACCACTCCATCTTTTTTTATTTAATGGGTCCAAATGGCGAATATATTGCTCACTATGGCAGAAACGACACTGCTGAGCAAGTCAGGGACAAGATTATTGAACACGTGAATAAATGAACATTTGAATCAGCTTATAAAAGACTGACTCTAGTACTAACCGACTTGCATTTCTTACAAAAAGTTTAATTTATTACAAAAAAGGTAGGGGTAATTCTTTACTAGCCCTAAATTGGCCAACGTTATTGGAATGTTCATTTTCCATTCTTAATACCGCCCAATAGCTGCGTCTCGTAATTTCCAAAACAGCGCAGATGTACACCAATATTGGACTCATGGAGAACGAGTTCCAATAGTTTGGTGCAAGCAATATTGCCCACGTAAACCTGAGCGGGAGGTTTAGGATAATTCCCAGATAGTAGATCCAGTTTGGGAATACTACTTCTTTTCTTAACCATCCAACTTGAAATAGCCCCCTAAATTAGCAAAAGGTACCAATCGAAAAAGATATCCCAGCAATACGCCATTATGGAAGCTAATACGGAAACGACAACCCATGCAATCTGAGTCCCGAATTCACCATAGAATTTACTGGTCAATGAAAGAAGGATCGTGGTAATAGAGAGAATGTATTTCAGACTATTTGTTAGATGAGGGTGGAAATTTCTTGCATCATAGTACCGTCGAACGCACTGTAGCAGCCTGCAATATGCTGGGAAACAAGTCACAATTGAGGCAGCCATTGAGTTGTTCAATTGACAGACTGAATCCGATCCAGCGTGGGGATAAGTGAATGCCAAACAAAATACAGATTCAATAGCAGTAAATGAATATGTGAGCGATACCAGGAGATCGCTGACAAAAAAGTCTCTAAACTGTACATTCCTCGCTCCGCTGGTTACAATACGCGCCTAGGGTCAAAACTGCTGTACAAATAACTCTACAAGCCATTTTCTTCCGCTGTAGTTTAATATTTTAAGTGGGGCCAGCAGTATAAGCAATCCCAGGCCTACAAGCGTGATTGGATAAATTTGAGTTGGGAATCCAAAGTAGTTTTCAACAGCTAAAAAGAATGAAACGCTATAGATAAACAGCATTACTGAAGCCACCTTGGTAAATTCGATCGGAGCCATATAAGCTAAGTTACAGCGAATCTTACATCTGGGATCCAATTCAAAAATCAAAATCCAATTGATCTTTTTAACCTGATATACCAACAGGCAGAGACTAAACATGTACAAGAACAGGATGGGAATAGATAAGCCCGCATAAATAAACACGGTGAATGAATACTGGATTTTTGTAATTACCAACAATAGAATAGGAATAGACAGACCTGTGAATAACCCTGATATGTAAATGTCGAATGGCTGAACGCGCAATTCGCGAGGTTTGAGAGTTTCCAGCGCCTTTCTCCGATTGCCTTCAAAATTTTCTACATAGAGCTCCAGGGTAGAATCGAGCAGGATTTTGATTTCATCTGCCTTGATTGTGCTGAAAGCCATTTGTTTTAATCTTTCGGTATTCAGGCACCTTCGTTTCGAAAGCTTCTTTAGTATTTTCTGAGACGCCATTTCATTCAGAACACGATAGTTGGATAATAATTCGAGGAACCGGTAATATTCAAGTATGGCGCTTTTTAATTGCGACGAAGCTTTTTTGAATTTAGCAGATTTTCTTGATATCGCTGTTTTGAAATCTTGAGGTTCGATATATTCCGAGTCAAGTAGGGTTTCATTTGACTCTTCTCTTGAACTTAGCTGGACAATCCGACGTTGGAACCGAGGCAGAGTAGTTTCAACCATTTGGACCGAACTTTCAGTCTCTTCCATTTCGCTTTCATGCTCGTCGCCACATTCCAAATATCTTGACATGGCTAAACAAGAGTCTCGTATTTTGTCCAGTCTAGCAGAAGCCTCCTGCGCTTTATCCTGCAGGAACAGTTGCACTTTAGTGACCTCGTGGTGAAATTTCTTTACAAACTGGTCATCCTTCGGGGTGGTATTTTCTACCAACGGCAACCAATGGTCTAGATCTTCCTGGAACGTCACTACAGTCGAAGCTTCAATGTATTTGATATCGCTCTTTAGCTCGTTGTAGTTGATGTACTTGTGTTTCCATTCAGGGACAATATTTTGCGAGAGATATTTTCCAAACTTCATAAGAAATATTCTAGCCCCGTTTTTTGACCTGATGTTTGTGGCCACACGATATATCGACCGAAAGCCATTTATAGATCTGAAGATTGATATTCCAAATAAACTTCTTTTTCACACTCTGTGATTCCAGTGATCAAACCTATTCAAAATGGTCGTTCACAATGGCTCGAGGCAAGTTGTATACAATATCCCAAGGTAGTATTTATTTGAACTATTTACCAATAATTAATTGTATTTACGTTACGGAATTAAACGCTCTCGCTAACATTGGTTTATCCAATAGATCAAACACGTTTTCAATTAACGCTTTGATGATTAGCGCGTCATCAAACAATAAAAAGATCAAATATAGTAATATATCACAAAAATGGAAGCGGGAGCTCTTTGGTCACTCTAAACTGCCCGACGTTGTTGGAATGTTCGTTTTCCATTCGCAAGACAGCCCAGAAGCTTCTTCTCAATATTTCAAGTATGGCAAACAAGTAGACCAGAAAAGGACTCATCGAGAATGAATTCCAGTAGTTGGGAGCAAGTAATATTGCCCACGTAAACCGTAATGGCAGGTTCATGATGATTCCCAAATAGTACACCCAAGGGGCAAATACAATTTCTTTCCGTAACCATCCAACTTGAAATAATCCCCTGGGGTTAATATTTGAATACCAATCAAAAAATATATCCCACCCATAAGCCATTATTGACGCCAAAAAGGAAATACAGACCCATGCTATTTGGTACGACGAACCTCCATAAAATTTACTGACCAGTGACAATATAATTGTCGAGAGCGACAATATATATTTCACACTATTTGTCAAGTGAGGATGTGCCTTTCTTGAATCATAATACCGTCTGAAACACTGGACTAGTCGACAGTATGCAGGGAAGCAAATGACGATTGAAGCTGCCAAGGATTTGTTTAGTTGGCAAGCGTTGTCTGCCTGGATATTTGGATAGTTGATTGCCAAACAAAACACAGATTCGATTGCTGTGAATGAATAGGTTAAAGATCCCAACAGATCGCAAACAAAGAAATCTCTAAACTGCACTTGGTTATACCCGCTGGCCAGAATACGAATCTATAGTTAATCCGTGTTTACAATCAATTCAATAACCCACTTTCTTCCAGAATAATTCAATATTTTAAATGGCAGCAACAAAACTAATATGCCCAGTGTTACGAGCGATATCGGGTATATCTGAACCGGAACATTGAAGTAATTCTCGACTGCCAAGTAAAATGAAATACTGTAAAAGAACAGCATGATTGATGCAAGGTGGGTAAATTCAATTGGAGTCATGTACGACCTAGGATCCAATTCAAAAATTAAAATCCAATTAATCTTTTTGTTTTGGAATATTAGCAAGCAGCAGCTGAACAAGTACAAGAAAAAGATTGGAATTGACAGCCCTGAATATATAAAAACTGTAAATGTAAACTCGACTTTGGAAACAACGTACAGTAGCGTTGGAATTGATAATCCGGTGAATAATCCCGAAGTATAAATTAACCATGGCTGGACTTTATGTTCACGCAGCTTTAATATTTCCAAAGCCTTTTTCCTATCACTTTCAAAATATTGCATATAAAGCGCTACTGTCCTGTCTTGTAACTCTTTAATTTCTCCATTTTGTAACGTGTCAAAAGCAACTTTCTGAATTTTGGCAGTGTTGATCTGCAATCGCTTTGATACTTTTTTGAGGATTTTATGCGAAGCAATTTCGTTCAAGACTCTATAGTTTGATAGCAACTCCAAGAATCTATAGTACTCTAGTATTGCATTCTTCAAGAGTGACTGGGCTTTCTTTAGGGCTACATCGGATACGTTGGGTGCTGCTGCTGAGGTATGTCTATCGATCTCGCCAGAAGTTCGCTTTTTCATCCCTGGCCGTCTATCTGCAGGAACAATCAACTTTTCAGAGCTCCCGTGTTGCTCTTCCCGGATTGGCCGAAGCTGTATAATTCTAGGGCTTTTTAAAAATAAACTCTCTTCCTGATATCCATCGTCCAGCGTTCCTAAATCACTCTCGTTATCCGTTTCATCTCCTTCTGGTTCTGCACAATGTTCAAGCGCTGAACAAGACACTTTTATTTTTTCAAACCGTTCTTTCGCTTCCTTAATTTTTGTCTCCAGGAAAGCTCGTACTTTTTCCACTTGATGGTGATATTTCGAAATAAATACAGATTCTCTTGGTGAAGGATTGTCTACTAGCTCCAACCACGGATCTGAAACGTCTTCAACAACAACAATATCAGAATTTTCAACTAGCTTGATTGCTTTTTTAAGTTTGCTGTAGTGGATGTACTTGTTTTTCCATTCTGGCACTGCGTGCTGTATTAAATATTTACCAAATTTCATTTTGAATTATTGGATGAGGATAAATATTTTGGAAAAAGCAAGTCACCGACCAAGATATCCTTGATCCAAGTGAGCACTATCTCAGACACACCACTAGTATTTCATTAAAATAGGTTTATTTGTTCTCCAAAGCACTACACGTTCAACCTGGCGACGACGGAAAGAAATGCATCACGAGAGAAGCGTACATTAGATTGAATCTTTCCCACATACCTGCGTTCAATCATAATCATAATATCGCCAAATTTATCCTGTGGTAGAATTGCATGGCTGTACAAAAATTGGAATATCATATACTTGATATCAAAGGTAATATCCAGTAGAATAAGTGATCTGCAAGTAACGATAAATTCACACAGCCGTTCGGTTTGTTTTATCAAATTGCGTTTAGTAATTGGAACGAGGTGCTTGATTTCAGTCAAATCTGAATATCGGTGGTAATCGTCGTAATAACGCACATCAGGAACTCCTATCCACGTTACATTATAATTATGTTCCAGTTTGGAATATAGGAAATCCAGCTGTGTTTTGTTGTATATCCTTGGACAACCAATTTGTCGCAGGCTTTTGTTTTTTTCCAGTAATTGTCCAAGGTATCTTGTATAATCCAGGTTTCCCATCCTGGTGAAATAGAATCCACAAAGATATAAGTGGCTAAATAGCGATTTAAATAACAGTGGAATACAATCTGGTGAAAATTGACTTCCTTCAAGGCACAATGTATAGAGCGACTTGTTCTTTTTCAATCCATCTGCCAAATAAGTCATAGATTCAAGATTGAAACTGATTCCATCCAAAATCAAAGTCCGTATATGGCTCTTTTCCAATAATAATTTGACATGTGACATTCCTTTTACTCCAATTGGATTGTCTGTAATATCTAGATCGCGAAAATTTCGATTGGTATTTACAGCTTCAGCAATCACTTTTATTCCTGACTCGGTCAACATATTTCTAGACAGATCCAGTGTTTCCAGTCCCTCTTCAATCAGTTTGGCTATATCTACCGCGACTTTATCGTCAATCTGGCAATTATCCAATCGAAGTGATTTCAAATGGCCTAGTTGGCCAGAAATTGATCCAAATATTGAAGATATACACATGCTATATAACGATAAATCCGTCAATACGTTATCCTTGAATAATTCGATAAAAATATCTTTGTCTTCAATAACGCAAGGTCCCAATTCCAATTTCGTGATTCGTAACTTCATAATATCTTCATACAGCTCAAAGTTGGGGTTTGGATCGCTATGCTTAAAAGATAAACTTTTCAACGGGCTGTGCAGCACATCATAAATATCATTCATGCTAAATAATAATGTAAAGAGATTATCCAAAACCAAAGTTTCCAGATCCAACTTTTTAATTGCGATCCCTAAACTGGATATATCCACTGACGAGCTTTTGATAATCAATTCGGTAATTCTTGAATTTTGAATTGCAACTATTTTGTCGCCTAGTGCGCAGTCTTCAAAAGTCAGACTCGTTGCAGAAAGTTCCGACCAGTTTATGTAATCAAACAAGTCTTGAAATCTGCATGATCGAAAAGTAATTGATTTCACCGTCTTGTTTACTCGAAAAACCTAGGTCAATTGCAAGTACCTCGTCAATCATGGGGTAATCGTCTGGGAAGCTTATATAGAGATCAGTAATTGTTGTGTTTGTTTTCAGCGCTTCAAATAGGCCGTCTGACTGCTCTGAACTGCCAATATCCAATCTGGTTTCTCCATCAAGTATTTGAGATATCGATTCTGGAGTTTCTTGAGACCAATCAACTGTTTTCATTGGAGAGAAATTTTGACTCGAGAAATCGGATGATGACTAATCTCAATCGGATGATGACTAATCTCAAAATCGGATGATGACTAATCTCAAAATCGGATGATGATTAATCTCAAAATTAACAGGTTAATATGGGAGGCGGTATCAGTTTGAATGGTAGAGACATACTGTAGCGCCAGATTCTAGTCAATTTATCCGAATTGCTTCGTGTAGTACGCAATCCTCAAGCACCACTAACAGCAACATTGACTATTCTAGTAATACACAATTTTTATTCTTGGTGCACAGTTAAATGAAAATCAACTACCCTTGTGGAAACAATACTGGTGCTGTTATCCCATACTGCAGTATATGCTCCATAGTTGTTGGTAATGGGAAAGCTATACGTGGATTTCAACGGAAGATTCTTGTTGTTTGTTCTATTATATGGGACTAGAGTTTTTCTGGTTGGAGCTGAGCGCGACACCTCACCGTTGACAGCATCTTGAAGTCTATTTGAAATACTGCTTTCGGATTTCTCTTCCACTATACCTTCATTTACTAATACTGGATCATAGTACAGGGCAAACGGTACTGCTGCAGTTGAGCAAGTAAATTCGCAATTTAGTGTTGCCTTTGCGCTAGATTGGGCTATGCTTGGATCAAAGATAAATGTGAGTGAAAAGAATGACTTTCTTGGAATCGCTACCTGTGCATGGTTTTCGGGCGGGGTGTCTGTTTCCCTAAACACTGATTTGAATGTAATAATCTTTTGGAACTTTTTTGACATCAGAGCAGAGTTGTCCCAAATAAATACAAACTTGCCCGATGGAAAGTCAGAGACTAGTAACGAACCAAAGGAGGGGCTAGAGTATGACTGTACATTAGTTAGAGGAAATATGACTCGCGTAACCGCACTTGCATAAGGCAGCAGCTTGAGGGATTCTGTGGGTTTGCCATCAGGCACAAAATTGATCCCAAAGAGCGGTGTAGAATCAGACAAGCAGGTGTATTCCCACGAAAAAGATACTTTCGGGCCATAATTTTCCCTGTTGAAAACGATTTCGGTTTGGCTTACTGCTCGAGGGAGAATAACCTTTTCAATAGGATTTAGAGCTGCAAAATCAGAGAGCAATGAAGAAACAGATCCATAGGAGGTATTTGTCCGAGAAATTTGCACAACAGGCTGTTCCTGATGGGCCAAATCATTTTCACTTCCAGATTCATTCCCAAGATTCTCATCCAAAACTACATCACTATTTCCGGATGGGTTTCTAATGGTCAATTTCCGGCCTTTCAAAAGATAAGTAGCGGTGTTTCCAATATAATTCGCCTACAATTAACGATATTTACAATTTTCGCTTTCATTGTCCCTTCTCCTTCGGATTTACGTTTAATATATTCACCTCCTAGAGAAAGAGCTTCACTTGACCCAACTTCATTCATATGGTCGGTATGCTGAGTAAGTTCTTCAATGAAGCTCTTTAATTTTCTACAGAATTGGAAATCAACCTCCAGCGATTTGAGTTCATTGGAAAACTGTGATACAACCGTGATGGAGCAAGAAGTGTCATTTTCATTGGGAACTACTTGGTATCCAAAAATGTAAGCTATGCCTTCCTGTTCAACAGGACCAAACGACCTCATTCTAGGTAATAGTGGTTGGACAGTGGCACCAAGTTGGAGACTCGAGTTTATGCTGATTGGAGATTCAGGACGGTCAATACTTTGTTTTGGAGTGTCTGCATTTACCTTGCGCAATCGTAAGCCGCTATCTAATATTAATAATGTCTACATTCAGACTCATCATCTACTTCAGATTTATCTCCCGACAAATCTGTAACATTTGAATTGGTATCAATTGAATCGCCGTCCTTCTTGTCGTTTAGATTCATTGTGCTGTGTGTCTTATATCCTGCAACTGAGCGCATTACAATATATTGAGCTGGCGGAACAAAGTTTTCATCCTCATCATCGATTTCAGAAACGATTTTAGTTTGGAAAACCTGGAATAGTTTGGTGACCTTTCCTTGGTGAAAGCTACAGGAATGAATAAACCTGGAGCCATCTACATTACAGACAAAATACCTGAATATTGAATCTTTGAATCCTGGAAATTGTCATGCACATGTTCAAAATGAACAGGGTTTGACAGGATCTGACATACCCTGACAGAATCGCACGCGACTGTAAAAGTACCTCTATGAATTTCTGATTTGGTTTTTTCATCGACTCCGTTGACAATCTTTTTTTGAATCACTACCCCCTGTTTAGCTTTTGCAGATTTCCACCCAACATAATCACTATTATCTTCTAGTAATTCTGCATCAGTTGGTTCCTTTTCTTCTTTTCCTTTTCCTGATGATTTTGACATTACAGGCTCATTAGCTAATTCAATGAAAGAGTGAATCAGCGGTCTTTCAAACTCAATCATCTGTTCTTCTTTATATACAGGCAACAGGGTGTTTGTATCAAATGCAATCCCTTCAAGAATGTCCTTGGATTTCCCAGTATATTGGCGTTTAAGCAGGGAAGTGGCTTCCCACAACTGCGTTGCACGAGAAGCGATAGTTGTTCTAGCTTTCTTTGCAACTGGCTCTGCTGCCAATTTTGCTATTTGATCCTGTCTGCGCAACCACTCTTCCAATGTTGGCTCGAGCAATGGAACAAAATTAGTTCTCCAAGTAGGCAGCACCCAGGTTTCCAAAAACACTTTACGGACAATCGTTGAGAGTACCTTGTTCACCATATTCCGCAAAATTTCGCTTTCTCGGACAGTGATGGTGGAGTTGACTTGTTAGTAGAATGATACCTTTAAAGGTAACTCCGGGATCTCTAACGAATGCAAACCCAATCATATCCTCCCATTTTTCAGATGGCAGCCTGCTTCTAATCGTGCCTTTAAACTCATTCATAAACACTTGCACGGGAATAGTTAATCCGTTACTGAGGGTTGCTTGGATGACAATACTGGCGCCTCCCCGATATACCAGGTCCAAATCACTCATCTACGAGTCAACTTTAGTTACCACTGCAAGATCATTTGAAATCCCTTTGAGTAAACGAATCCCTTCAAAGTATGGCGGTTCCTCACCCAATAACACATCTGTGATTTTAATATGCGACTAGATTAATAGTATTTACGACAAAAGAATTCCCCTTTAGTTTCATGTTCATTTTGTTTGTCATTTTAGTTGCCCACGATTTTCTAAATACTTTGGATGATCGTAATATGAGAAACATTCGGCTCAACAACAAATTTAACCATTCGCATTCTACAGTTGTTGACATTGCTTGCGGAAATACATCCCCCGCACCTAATGGTGTATCATGTATGGTTGGCTCCAACCACCTCTTTATCCGTTCGGTCAATAATCTAGGCCATGGTTTTGCATATTCCGGATCAGCTTCATTTCCAAATATTTCTGTTGGTTCCTCAAAATGCGGACGTTCACCTGGGGATGGTTTGGTAATCCTATTTTCCTGTTTCGTCAGATACGTTACAAGTTTGTATATAGCTATAGCTTGGAACAATATAGTGACTAGCACTCCAAACATGGTTCCTCTCCAAAAAATCACCCACGCATCATGGTTCATTTTTGTAAAGCAGAGTTGGAAAACTCGTGATTTGACTTTTTGTCCGCAGCATAATGCACGCTGCAGCTGTCAGTTGGATTATAATTATCAAGAAATAGTTTTACAACCAGAGAGAAGCGTTTCAATCAGGAATATAGTATACTTATTGGCTCAGATTAACCCAATTGCATGCTCGGCGCACACGTTGTGTGTCAATCACCGCTCTTATTTTTAATTATTGATAAGCAAGTGGTGTGGATTCCAAACCTTGTCAATATCCACGATCACGTTCTTTTTGGTAATGGTGAACTGGACAAGAGAAAATCCCTACTAGACTCGTCCGCTATTGGAAACAGGTCGTTCGCATCAATTTCATCGCCCATGCCCACATCCTCATTAGTCTTTGATCCATCTCCATCAATCGTGTGGCGCAAGGTGTATAAATCTCCATTGGTTAAGCTTTTACTCAAAGTGAACACAATGTCAGAATACCACCTGTACTGCATTAGTGAATCCGAAGAATTTCTTGATAAGGAAAGAATGTTGAAAATACTCTCAAAGCTAAAATCAATCGAAATTTTAGAGACTTATCCTTCACAATTTATCCTGGAATGCTTGTTGGAAAATACAACTATCGAAAAATTGTACATGGATGATGTGTTTGAAGAAATCGACATGTCAACACTTCAAAGCGTTCTTTCAAATGGGAGAATTAAAAAATGGGGGTTGAATAATTGGGACCAATCGCACATTGTGTTGAATTTATTAGACTGGGACGAAATCACATTGGATGAGCTGGAATTGTATGTCGCAACGTTCAATGTGCCTGGGTTTGAAGGATTTGTAAATGAAATCAGTCAAAATAATACAATAACGAGGCTGTCCTTTAGAGGATGTAAACTTGGAGATGAATACGCACCTGCAATGGCTCAATTGATTCTGCGGATGCCCCGGCTAGTTGATTTGGAGCTGATTACTAATTTTTTCACAAATCAAGGATTGGCTCAACTGGTCATTCCTATATCCAAGGGCACTATTACGCATTTTGATATATCAGACAACCCGCTATCCAAACTAGATAGTATTATAGATAATATCGGGATAATGCTGCGAAAATTAACCACGTTCAAGATCGGCGAAGCTATTATTTTTCAAGATGGATTAAAAACATTTGCAGATAGTCTAGACATGGCAGCCAGGTTGGATTACTTGCTGGTAAATGAAATTGAGCTTACCCCGCTATTTTTCGCCCACTTGAAAACTGGATTTGACAGATTAACTACACTGCGATTGGATACATGCCAAATTGGAATTGATGCCGCACCATACTTGGCAGATATAATACGGAAAAAGAATCTGAAGGAATTGGATCTTTCAAGAAATAATATCCAGTCTGATTCTTTGGAAATACTAATTGAAGCAGTAATTGAAAATCCAAACTTGAAACTTTTGGATTTATCGGAAAACTTTTTTGGAGATTACGGCTTCAAACAAATATCAAATTTATTGAAAAGGGCTACTGGGCTTAAAGACTTGATTCTTGATATGAATCCTATCGGTCTCACTTCCATGAGATACCTTGCAGAGGGTCTACTATGTAACAGAACTCTGGAAACCTTATCTATTGAAGATTGCCAATTTAGTCCGGATAACATCCCGGTTCTTTACAAAGCCTTACAGAAAAACAAGACGCTTTTTGGGCTGTACATACATTTCTATCAGAACATTGCGGATTTAGATTGCTACTGTGCAGGTTTAGCCAGTTTACTCTCCGTAAATAGAGGCATACGACAACTATCCTGCCCTTCTTTCAGCAAAGAGAGGCTTGAAACAATGGCAGATGCAGTTGAAAATAACTATGCAATTACATGGATAGGGTTTCCTGATTCACAGCAATTCGATGCCACTCTTCGCTATGGGCTGAAGTTTAACTACGGGATATTTTCCCCAGTTACCGACCGCAACAAAGATGTCCAACTATTTAGGTCAAGGGGGCTGGTCCAAATAGCTCGCATGCTCATACTGCTGGATATTCCCTATGATGTAGCAGTTCAGCTATTCAATACTTATTTCAGTTTTTCATCGCTAGCCCTGCGTGATTTGGCCACTTTCAGGAGAGCGCTAATGACCAGGAAGACTATAGGGAAATTTGTTGATTGTTTGGACTTTTCTGTAGAAATATTCACTCGTAAATGTAAAGAGATTTTAGAATAAACTAGGGGTTTTTATTTCAGTAAGTTTGTTTTCAAGGGAATTGAATGGTGAGCCAAAGCAGTGAGAAACGAATCACAGCCTTACAGGCAGCAGCTGCACCACATCGAACCAACTGCACGAAACCTACTGAGAAGCACAAGGAGGCTGGTCTCTGGATATAAAATATCGTCAGTGTCTTCAGATTGTGGCGCCTGATTTGATTTGATTTGATTTGGCTCAAGATTTTTCACCATGTCTTCAAAGTTGATAAAGCACTTGGAAAAGCTGGCAGAAGCGTATTACAAAAATGAAGAGTCGCCGGATTTCAGGAATAACATGCAGGCACTATCTCTTCTTTTGTCAAACGAAACCCGTTTAGTGGTCGATTTGGAATTTCCTTTGATTTTACTTGCACTGAAAGAGAACAAGACAGTAAAAGAAATTGAAATCGAATCGTTTGAGCAGGAGCATTTGGTAGAGCTGTTTATTGATTTGCTAGAGTCGAATACCGCCATAAGGAAAATTATCTTGAAAGGTTTGTGTTGCTAATGTAGAATTCTCTGCGTTGGATAACATTCTAAATCGACTGGACTGGAATTTAGTTTCCTTTGAAGAGCTGGAAATCAATGGGGGTGCATTTAATGACGAGGGGATTCAGGAATTTTGTTCATTAATCAACCCTGGGTGCAGCCTGAAGAAACTGTCACTTATCGATTGCAACGTTACAGATGAAGACTTGATTTACATATCCGAACTAGTCGAGTCTGGAATTTTAGAACAACTAGCATTACCACATAACGAACTTGGAATTTCAGGGGCGTACCATTTGACTGAAGCCATAAAGCGCAATTCTAATTTTACATATCTGGATGTCAGTAACAATCAAATTGGCGATTCAGGATTAAAGTATGTTGGGGAGCTTTTGAAACAAAAAAATGGATTGAAAACAGTGAATGTTGGTGGACTAAAGGAATATGATAATGGATACCAGTATTTAGCTGATGGGTTTACAGTTAATATGCAACTTGAAAGTATATCACTTTTTGAAGTGCCCCTTTTTCCCTCGTTCATTAAAGGACTCATCATACCATCTTTAAGGTCTATCCGGTTAGATGATTGCGGTTTGGATGATGTCCTGGCTCAATATGTTGCAGAAGTAATCAAATGTACAAATCTAACAGAAATTGATTTGTCTAGAAACACATTTGGGTCGGTTGGAATTTATCATCTTACAGAAGCAATCAAATTCAAAAAGAATCTAGTCTCTTTGGATTTGTGCGGAAACACTATTGGAGATGATGGGTTCAAGCATATTGGCAACTTGTTGGTTACTAGCAACCTGCGAAGATTGATTTTGGATGCTACAAAAATTGGAACTAAAGGAATGATCAATTTGGTTAAAGGTTTAAACAAGAACCAGCAGCTGGAATCCTTGTTCTTGGAAAATTGTGAATTTACCAAAGAAGGGATCACAGTGCTCTTCAAAGCATTACGCAAGAATATTTATCTATCTGGTTTGTATCTATACTTGACCGATGAAACCTTGTTGCCCCATTTGGCAGTATCTTTGTCAGACATGCTAAAGTTTAACCAAGGCATGCGCAAACTCTCGTGTCCTTTATTTAAAGACGAAGACTATGGGGTAATTCAATCCGGTTTACAGATTAACAACTCGCTGGTGTGGGTAGGATACGCAGATTCAAACTATATCGACGACGAGAGAAGATTCAGTGCAATTAACGCTTACCATGAATTGCGGCCATATACCGACCGAAATCTTACGATACAAGATGAAAGAGCCCAAGAAATTCTAATTGCAGCCAGAGCCATTATGCTGTTAGACTTGCCTGCAGAGTTACTTTCATTTATTTTCCAAATAATCTATATACAAAGTATCGCGCCAATGTTATTCTACAAGGATTGCAAGAAAGCCTTGTTGGATCCAAGTTCAATTGGAAAACTTGCAAATAGTGTATCTTTTAGTCAGTTCAACCTGATAGAACAGTGTATTAAATTTAATAAAGATTAATTTTATTAGTAATTGGATATTACTTCTTGGCGAATCTAGTGTTAGTTTAATCTTACAAATGGCAGTCGTACAAGTCCTTGTTACTGCTCCATTTCCCAATAACAGACAATTGTGATGCTTTTACCAAGTCGTCAACTTCACTTGCAGAGTACTTGTAGCTGTATTCAAAGTTGATGAGTTCGCCCTTCTTTAGCTGCACTGAAACTTTTTCATCTCTAAAGGCAATGGTTTGGTCTCTGGCTGATTCGTAGTAAGCTTCGTGTCTTCCGTCTTTCTCGTTATAGATGGATACGTAAGCAAAGTTGGACGGATCAAATACCGTGTACTTGAAGATATTGTTGATGTTGACCAGTCCGTTCATGGCAAAGTCTCGAGTAAGTCCGTTGCGATCATTGTACGCCAAAGATACAGTCTCGAAAGAGTTGCGCTTATCGATACCGCACAAAAACAAGTCTCCATCTTTCATTGCAGTATTGCGAACATTAAGCAAGAAATCTGCACCTTCTTTTCGGGTTAAATTGCCAATAGATGAACCCAACCACAAAAACAGCTTTCTTGAACTGGAATGGTTCTTTTGAATCCAGCTGAGAGAGTCGTGGTAAGTTCCCCAAAGTCCCACAAACTTGATGCTTGGATAGGTAGTTGCCAGCGGCTCAAGGGACTGTCTCAGGGAAGCTTCTGCCAAATCAACCGCAAAATATGTGATTTTTCTGTTGGCTTTTGTGATAGCATCCAAAATATATTTCGTCTTTCGCATAGCACTACATTAAATTCCAAATACCCAGCACCGAGTTCAATCAGAACATCGCCGTCTTTGACATATTTCTCGACCAATTCATCCGAGTTATTCTGCAAGACTTCAATTTCAGCATTAGTCAGATAGTAATCTCGATCATAAGTAATCTTGTCGAATATTTCAAGGCCCTTGTCATCGTACAGGATCATGGTCGGCAACGAGCGAAGTAAAGCAGTTGTTGGGTTTCCGCCTTGTCGAATTACACGGGAGTCAGTAAATGGAATGTTGATTTTTGAAATGCAATTGATGATTGCGTTCTTCATATCAACTTCAGTGTTGGAGACATTGGTGCTACCACGAATATCCAAAATTT
>JADIIU010000081.1:0-61967 GCA_027603945.1 Terramyces sp. JEL0728
GGCGTTTGTCAATGACGACGGTTCGGTATACCTATTATTTCTTCTAAACCTAATATACTGACCAATTCTTTCAATACTAGGTGCTGCCCTTATATTTCCATCATCGTCGAAACTCACTTTATTTTCTAGATTTTGGTGAAATTCGTCCCAGAGTTTTTGTTTGAAATCTTCAACATCGATGCAAGATATAGATCGTTTCTCCATGAGTATCGAATTCCTACTTTGCTGATTTTGAAAATCTTTCAATACTGGTTCGATTTCTATGTTGAAAAGGGCTGGTTCTTCATTTGAATCAATATCAACTTGCATTTAGATAACCAACAAATTTTATAATTTTTTTGAAATTTCACAAGCAATATTTTAGGGAAATAACTTCTACAGCTGCAGAAAACTATGTATTCATTTTAAATAGTGATACCAATATGGGCAATTTGATCAATTCCTTTCAATCTTATTTCCAGGACAATTCAAAGACCATATCTGGAGAATACTCTTGCGAATAAATAATACTATCGGGAAAGTTCTTGGCTCTATGTGGATACACATCGATGAGATCGCTTACCTGTAGAAACACAGTTTTGCAAGTTCAAAGCGATTGCTCCGTTCTTGGAAAGTTCATTCCTTCAAAATGAGAATACTCTTTGTTTTGGTCCTCCACCTCATAAATGATATCTTGTCGCATTAATAGAGCGTAATCGTTGAATGAACCAGTTACAAGAACTAGACTGCAGGTGCTGGGCATATCTCCTCCCTTCATGCATTCATCTTTGTATGTGTAATCCTCTGGTATTTTTTGACTTTTTTAGTTGAAACTGCAATATTGCACAGGAATTTATAAATAACTTGTCTGTAAGGAAAGCTGAAAGTCTGAAATGCCAAAAGATACAATTGAAAAACAATCAAGTTATACAAATCAAGCTCACATCGTTGAACAACCAAAACCTTTGATAACATTTGACAAACCACCAAAACCACCCATCAAAGAACATGAATTGAAGCCTTTAAAGTATCCATTATCGCAGGACTGGCCAGACGACTCTAAATCAAGACGGATTTCATTCATGTGTGTTGAAGGAGGTGGTTGCTGCTATAATGATTACTGACTTGGCTCTAATTATAATAATTATGCAGGAAAATGCCTTGATTAAAATACATGGAAATATACTAAAAAACACTTTATATTCTGGCTCCTAGACCAGATCTCTTCCACCTTTATTTATACTGCAATATCGCATGTTATAAATCTTGGTGCACAGGAAATACTGAAACAGTTTAAACAACCAATTGATAAGGATAAAGAAGGTAGTAAATATCATGCAAACCATGGTTAGTGCACTCTCTCGATTCCAGTAAACCTATGATATTTGTGTAACTAATATTCCATTTGCAATTTTTACAACTTTATTCGTAAACATCAATTAGCTTTTCCATGTGGTCATAAACATCAAATGCACCTTTTACATGACCCAATTTGAAAACCGTTATAACCATTGCCCATTGAGTGAGTGATATAAAGTTATCTGCAAGGTGGCATTGAATTGGATATGCTCCGTTATGGTGATATGTTGATAGCGCACTAAAAAAATATGGAGCAACCTTTTCATCAGGTTTGCAATTGAATTTGTTGCAAATAGATTCGTATTCTCTTTTGAATTCTTTGGTTTTAGTAAATTCATCCAGTAGCTTTTGAACTCCCCCTTTCTTATCAGGGTATATTTTGAACATAGCAGATTCTATGTTAATCAACAAAGATACCAATCGCTCCTCTTATTGATATTTCGCCTCTTAAAAGCATTAAATTTGTTGTTAAAGTCTTGGCTGAGTGGTCCAAGTCAGTGGCTTTAATTCCTAACTCTTTCAATTCAGAATCTTTTTGGTTAATGATTGCGCTCAGTGCTTTTAAATCGGCATCCTTTTGACTTATAACCGTATCATTTTTAGCATTCAGTTCTTTAATAACCGCATCCTTTTCTTGCAACATATACAATAATTGCGATACTGGGTCTAATTTTAAAGCTGTGGAAATCGCTCTTTTTCTTTCAAAGTAATTAAAATTAAATCTTACTTGTAGTATAACGTGCAACTCTTTGTAATAATTTGACTGATTGCATTTGGAAATGAAAAGAAAAATTTTGCGGCTTAGTAAAGGAAAATTCCATAAATATGGTAAATGGAGTTACAAGTGATCGAGTCATCTGATTTCATTTTTAAATTCAACTTGGAAACTGAAATGCTGGGAAATTCTAATCACAACCCGTGTTAGAATTTGCTGACAGAGTTGTTTAAACATTGTACCAAACTCTCAGTTGGTAAACGTCAATAAGCAAATATATCATCACCCACCTGATCAATCGCCAGATTCACCATTGAAAGTATCGTTTTTGTCACTGTATTAGATTACGCCACTCGATTTCAATATTTTATTTCAAACCATAACGGATATACACGCAAAGATGTAGCAAAACGGGCAATCCAAATAAAAATGAAGTTTTTAGATTTAGTTGCGAAATGAATTCCTTTTTTTGGACTCATTACATGCTTTGTTTCCTGGATAAAGTTTTGATGGTAGAGGATTTATAAGAAAGTACGGGAGAGGATCAATTGGGAAAGAATTGTGGTTAAAGGAGATATCACTGCTTTGTTTTATAAACTACAAGGGAATTATTGAATATTATGATACACCTGGAACTTTTAACAGAAACAAATTTTTGGAGAGTTGTGTTGATTTACTACTCCACTCAGGACAAATAGAAAAGTATCCGGGAAAGAACTCAGTTTGGATAATGGATGGAGCGATTATTCATTGTAATGGGGAAATGATCTCTTATTTCGAAAAGCTTGGGATAAAAGTTATTTTTCATCCTGCGTACTGTCCTCAATTCAATCCAATTGAATTCGTATTCAGCAATGTCAAATCTGATTTCAAGAGGATAGGAGGAGTGACTTCAAATAAGGATATGTTAAACAATGTCATTGAAGTAATGTGCAAAATGAAAAATAAAGATTTCTCAAAACAGTAGTAAACTGTGGATACACAGACAGGTCCTATTTTAAAATAAATGCTCTCTACAAATTTAAGATTAAAATTTAATTTGCTTTTCTAGGTATGTTTGTCAGCAAAAAATATATTATTAATCATGATTAATATCCTCCTGTGGTACAACATCTGGAATATCAATGTCTCCAACAATCGTTAAATCAATTCGAGCATAGTCTGTTATTGTTTCAATTGCAATTTCTGCCCTTTCAATTATTCGTCCGATCATACTTCGGGTTTGATCCTGTTTGTTTTTCAAATTATTCGCCATCACTTCTAAACTTCCTTGAATAGCTTGGAGGGCTTCTGTAGTTTTCTTTAATTCAATTTGAAGATTTTCGTGATCGTGAACTACCTTCTGATCCAATCTTTCCATTTCAAGAAGTATTCTCTTGTATCCTGTCACTCTTGCCATAATAATTCCTTCTTTTCGTTGTTGTCTTGTTTCTGGAATATTAGGAAAGAAGTGATCAGACAATTCTGAACCAAAATAATTTGGAGGTCTATTGGCAAGCTCCATTCTTGATTCCATTGATAGATTTGGACTTTCCAATATTGCCTTTGCCCATCGGCTCCAATGCAGTTCTTCTGATGCTAAATCGGTGTGAGTATTCTTTAAAATTCTTACCATTTGGTTAAGCGATTTTATTCTGTAACCCCCAGCACGGTTGGTAATAGGCAAACCAACACTGGATGCTTTCCAGCTGTGATAGTTGCCCAACATTGTTGTATTTTTTAGATTTGATGAATATTTATATATTGTAATGGATATTGGATCGTTTGGTGCCTCTTCAATCCATTTTGTTAGTTTCTGTAAATTGATCATATGGGGGCTGCCAAATCGATAGTAACGACTAGATGTTTAATTATTATTACCCTCCTTGTTTTCTGAATATAGCAATATATAAATCTATTTCATCAATTGATATATCTCCCAAATCATTAAACGCTCCATCAATATAGGTAACTTTCTTTTCAATTATTGGAGAGTAGCAATCCCAAAGCTTTTGTTTAAAGTCGAGAAGATCATTGTACAAAAACTCGTGAACAGGCAGCAATTATGAAATATTGAAAAAACAAACTTTGAAAACTGATTTGAATCTTTATTAATTAAACTTTGCATTTGAAAAATCCATCTCTGGATGTTGGGATTTGAATTTTTCAAACATTTTCATCTTCTGCTCTTCATCGCTAGTTGGTTTTCCCATTTGCTTTTGTCTCTGGTCATACTAAAGTTAATCTGCTTGAGGTGGACATCTAATCCACAGTCCTGAAATCGGACATTAGATATTCTGGACAATTGAGAAAGAATACAGATTCAAGGAAGCGAGTTACCGCCATAGTTGTTACTTACCATCATTTTTTCAACCATCCCTCTAGTTTCTCCATCTAACTCGGATAATTTTGAATTTTCTGGTTGAATCAAAGTTGTATCGATTGCAAAGTGATGAGTCTACAATTAGTTTCCCAATCAATTGAAAGATCTCAATTTTCATATCCTCCAAGATCTCCGCATATGATACTTACCACTACATTTTTCCACCATTCTTGCTTGTTGATCTTTTCCAAGTGGATCAACAATTCATTATTATCAATCAACCAAGTGGATTCTTCTTCCTTTATCGGAGCACATAATTCTCCCTTTACAAGAGGCTCTTGTCCTTTAATTGTGACAGACAAGTGGGCTTTTGTAATAGTTACTTGCAGATCTCTTCCTCTGGTTCCCTTTGGCAATTGAATTGTCAGATCCACTTCTTGCAAAGTTTGCTTCCACTTGTACGGCAATTTATCCAATTCGAGTTGTTCTAATTTCAACTTTTCTTCCCTATCGCTTTCTTCAACCATTTTTCAGATCTTTAAAAAAAATGATTCAACTGAAAAGTTTTCTCAAAGTAATAGACAATTCTGGAGCGCTTGTAGTAGAATGCATCAATGTAATGGGCGGATCGAGAGTAGCATCTGTGGGAGATGAAATTGTATGTGCTGTTAAAAAAGCCAGACCATTACTGCCAACGGAATCCAGAGGAGCAATAAAATTAAAAAAGGGAGACGTTGCGAGGGCATTAGTAGTCAGAACACACAAGGAAGTAAGAAGACTGGATGGCAGCTACATTAAATTCGACGATAATGCTGTTGTAATGCTGAACAAACAGGGACAGCCGTTGGGAAATAGAATCATGGTAATTTTTGATAACGTAGGGACCAATTGCGAGTGAATGCAGACAAAAGAGATGGGCCAAAGTTGCAGCTCTTGCTCCAAAAATTATCTAATATATTATTTTGAATTCACAGAATAATTCCCGGTAACCTCTCTTGCCATATATTAACTCTCGCATATAAAAATCTCTGTATGTGTCCAGTGTATTTTTTTTCAAATCGAATGAGTGATTTGGGAGCAGACGAGATTATTCAACAGGTTAAAGAACAAATCGAGCTGGAAAATTTCAAGACCATGATCTCGAATGTAATTCCGAAATGTTTTAATTTGTGTGTATTGAAACCAGGATTGAAATTGGCATCTTCAGAACAGGTATATTATCACTAACAAGGTTTGTTTGGAAAAGTGCTCCCAGCAATACCAGGAAACAATGGCCATCATCGCCAATGTTTACATGCAGAGATTACAAAGAGATCAACAGCAGCAATTGTAATAATAAACATTTAATAATGAATGCGTTTCTGGAAGAGTTAGGATTCGTCTTTATTCCATGCTCACCACAATCTAGCGTATACCAGTCACAGAATTAATGCTGCTAGGCGACTGTCTCACAAGTTATCTCATTAAACCATGAATATTCAATACTAATGCTATTTTAATAGTTCAATTGCAACACCAGCTGCCAAAGAGTTTCCACCGTTTCTCAACAAGAACCGAGAGAGGGACTTGCTCTTATCATGTACTTGTATGCAAATAGGACGATTCAACTTGATTGTAACAATAGCAGAGGTGTGTTTAAATAGGGATCGCGGGTTCTTTTTCTCGATATTCCCGCTCTTATTCAGAGTTGCTTCTAGTCTACCATTAATTTTGCATTACTTTTGAATAAACCCAGATTCTGCAGTTCCCAAATGGTGCATAACTATCGGTACACCTATTGTGATTGGGATATCCAAGTCAAATGTCAGGATACGTGCTCGGAACGATTCTACTATTGGTACTGGAGTAACCGGATCACAAATAACTGATCCCAGGTGGAATTGAATTACTTCAAGATTTGTTAGAGAAATAGAAACCCTATCTCCAGCAACAGCCCAGTTTGCGTCTTCTTCGCCCACCATGATATGTTTAATAGTTCCGTATTCATTAATAGGAAGTGCCAACACTTGTTCACCAACTTGTATAGTACCGCTTTCGATTCTGCCACAAACAGTAACATTGCCGCCGCTAGCACCAATACCGCCCTTGAAAAAGTCTTGAACCGACAAACAAAATGGCTCTTTGATCTGTCTTTCTGGCATTTTTAACTGATCCAATGCTTGAACTAGTGTTTGCCCAGTGTACCAATTGTTGATAGGCGTCTGAAGGTTTTCGCCAGTGTATCCACTCACAGGAATATATCTGACTTGATTAGTGAAACCGACAGTGGTGAGGTATTTCGATAATTTCGCTTCAATCTCTTGAAAACGATCTTTTGACCATTCGACCTTACATTAGTAACAGCTTACATTATCCATTTTGTTTACGCACACAATCAGCTGATTTAACCCCAATGATCGGAGCAAAAGCGCATGCTCTCTAGTTTGGCCATTTTGCTCAAACCCACTTTCAAATCCTAATGCTTAAAACTAACTTACCACCAACAGAGGCATCTACTACTAAAATTGCAACGTCGGCTTGACTAGCGCCGGAAATCATGTTTGGAATGAAATCTTTATGGCCAGGAGCATCCAATAGAGTATACATTCTATTAGGTGTTTTGAACTGTGAAACCCCAACATCAATGGTTACTCCTCTTGAATTAAATAGAAATACCTTGATCGCTCATCCTCCGTTGTGTCGAGCACCCAGGCAAAACAAAAAGAGCCTTTTTTCATAGACTCTGCTTCTTTTTGGTATTTTTCAATAGTTCTGTTTGATACTTCCCCTAATAAAAGCAACAAGTGGCCCATCATTGTTGACTTTCCCGCATCGACATGGCCTCAATGTCAAGTAGCAATTACCTGCCACTACAAGATTCAATCTCTCCATTGTATCGCATCTCTTTGAATATTCTCCAACGACATCAATCTTTTTCTTTTTAGGCAGGATTTCCTTTGGCTTTGGCTGTACTTCTTTATTTTGAGATTCTTTAACACTCATGTTCTTGAGGTTCGAGGTTGTTTTTTCAACTTCTTTCGCAATGTTTTTGTTTTTCTTGTCAACTACGTTATTCCTGGCATTCAATGCAACTTGATCCGGGCTAGGAGTATTAAAAGCAAACTTGGCTGGAACGGAATCTAAAAAAAGGTTAATTGGCTGTTTTAATGGAATAGGATTAGGTAAAAACGATGCGTAGGACGAAGGAGATGCAAGGAATGATTGTTTAGATGCAGAGCTAATGTTGATTTCAAAATGTGTTTTCTGATGTGATTCTGAAAGTTTCGGCATGGTGTTATTTAGAGATATTTTAGAGTTTGAGTTCGGGTAAAGTTTCGATAGATTTGCAGTCTGATTAGCGGCTGACAGCTTTGAGAGTGTTAATCCACCGGGAATGCTTTCAGTAATTGAGAATGCACTCTTTGGCAAATCCGTTTGCGAGTTATCGGTGGGTAAATGAGACTTTGAGAGGGACTTGAGTCCTGTAATACTAGCATTTCTTGGTGTAGAAGATTTATTCAAGCCGAAATTTGATAGCGATTTAAGATCTGGGGAGGTATCTGATAGGGATTTCAGTGCGGTATTGCTGAATGATTGCAGTCCGGCGCTATTTGTACTTATTGATTTTAAACCAGTACTTGATAAAGATTTTAAACTAGCTGGCTGAACCCCTTGGATATTCAAGCTGGCCAACGATTTTAACCCTGAATTGCTTGTAGATAATGATTTCAATCCAGGATTGCTCGATATTGAGACCAACCCACTACTGGCCGAATTACCCTGACTTGACAATGATGAATTATCTTTGCCACTCTCTGAAAGAGCTTTAACTGCCACAGTGCTTCCAAAGGGGGACTTGGAAGCTACATCTGCCGCAACTTCCGCTGATTCCACATCCATCCAACCATCCTGCATCTCCGTGTACCTTTTGAATTTCCTGTTTTTCATAGGAATATAATCCATATCGCAATTCAAATTGAAGTCGCATTTTGAATAGTTATAGCCAAAGAAAAGAATTAGTTTACCTTCTGCTATTAATAAAAAAGTACTTTTCGGGGCAGCTTTGGGTGCTGTCGCTTTGTATGCTTTGCCACTATCATAGACTTCATATTCATCGTATTCTACATTAACAATACCAACCATTGTAGACATCTTCGTCATACTCATCCGCATCCTCATCGAAATCATCGTCATAGTCTAGAATTAGTATGATCGACCATCGTAATCGTTATCCTCATACATTTCTTCATCCAAGTCCATATTTCGAATATTCCTGTGCCTCGACATTTTGAGATTTGGGATTCAAGTCTTCAAAATTTAAGTGAGTCACAGGATATTATACCAATTCAAAATGAATGCTCCATTATTTCCAACTCAAATAATTCCCATTATTTCCAACTCAAACGATTCCCATTATTTCCAATTCAAAATGAATGCTCATTATTTCCAATTCAAATAATTCCCCATTGAACTCAGCCCAATCGCTACTCCCAAGAAAAGTTCTTGGATGCTCCTTACGCAGATTATCCATTGCCCTTGTATAATTTAGTTGTATGTTAACCATGTGAACGAATCATGTGAACATTCAAAACAGGTTTGCAAAGCTTTGAAAATCAATGGCATAATAATGCATGAATTTAATCAGAATATTCAAGCGTGATTACCAACTATGATTCAAAGTTACTCGTTGCCGAATTTCCCTGCTAAATAAGCAGCCTCGAAACCTCAAACCCCGCAAAGGCTTGAGATAACCACTGATATGCAGATTGGCAATAATTAATAGAGATGGCGAGGATAATTATCTCCAAATCTCCTGGGATTTTTAAATGAAATTGTGTAACCTCAGAATTGATAAAAAGCCCTCCACAACTTTCCTCATCTCAAAAAATTATGTCAATCCTATCAATTGTTCCAGCCGGTGTTGTCACTGGCGATAACCTCAGAAAAATCCTCAACTACGCCAAAGAACACAAGTTTGCCATCCCATCTTTCAACTGCACTACTACTTCCACCGTTAATGCTGCATTGGAAGCCGCCAGAGATGCTAAATCCCCAGTTATGATCCAATTTTCTAACGGTGGTGGTGCTTACTTTGCTGGAAAAGGTTTAGATAACAAGAACCAAACCGCTTCAATCATCGGATCTGTTGCTGGTGCCCAATACACTCGTGCTGTTGCAAAAGCCTATGGCATCCCGGTTATTCTCCACTCTGACCACTGTGCAAAGAAATTGTTGCCGTGGTTCGACGGTATGCTCGAAGCAGACGAAGCATACTTTAAATTGCACGGAGAACCATTGTTTTCATCCCATATGTTGGATCTTTCTGAAGAACCAAAGGAAGAAAACATTGAAATCTGCGTTAAATATTTAAAGAGAATGGCTCCAATGAAGCTACTTTTAGAAATGGAAATCGGCATCACTGGCGGTGAAGAAGATGGTGTCAACAACGAAGATGTCGATAATGCTGCGTTGTACACTCAACCAGAAGATATCTGGGATATCTACCGTGAATTCTCAAAGGTAATTTTAATTTAATCAGATTACTGATTTATTCACCATTGCTGCCGCATTCGGTAACGTTCATGGTGTCTATAAGCCAGGAAATGTCAAACTTCACCCAGAATTACTCGGAAAACATCAAGAATTTGTCAAGGGCAAACTCGGAACTTCTGATACAAAACCAGTATACTTTGTCTTCCACGGTGGCTCAGGCTCTACTCCTGAAGAAATCAAGACTGCTGTCGAATTTGGTGTTATCAAGATGAACATTGATACAGATACTCAATTTGCTTACTGGATGGGTCTCCGTGATTTCTATGAATCAAAGAAAGCCTACTTGCAATCCCAAATTGGTAACCCAGATGGTGCAGACAAGCCAAACAAGAAATACTATGACCCTAGAGTGTTTGTTCGTGAAGCCGAAAAAGGTATGATTAAGCGTGTCCACCAAGCATTCCACGAATTAGGAAGTGCTTCCACCCTTTAAATCAATAAAAATAGCAATTTATTTAAAGGTCTCGTCCCTTGATAGATTTGGGGAGATTTCTACATTAGCAGGTAATTACTAGCTTTGATTGGGATATTCAATATTTCAGCTTCGGTAATCACCTTTAGAACTTCTGCAATTTCAAGCGTGGTACTCTTTTCGTTCTTTGCACTTAGAGAAACTGTCAATTTAACGCTCATTCCCGGTGCGACCTATCGTAAAACGTAATATACCGATCCATGTTTATAATGGACAAAAATCAGTTCATTCGATGGAAGCCTAACGGAAAATCTCAGAGAATCCAAGCCAACATTGGTTAGTTCAATAATCTTTTCATAAGTTTGTCCCGATATAATTTGTCCAAAATTGCAACGACCAGGTAGCGCCATAAATTCTCCCACGCCATATATAGCTAGAATTAACAATAAATACGATTTCTCTTTTTTGATTCTGCGGTAGAGGCTGTATTCAGTTGCCTATGGCTATTGGCTTCCTGTTTCAAATGCTTTACGTTTGGAATAAGGCCAGGTTTGGTTCCTAATATTGATGCAGGATATCTCAATTTTCTAACTTTTGGTGGTGTCTTTGGCGGCGGTTTAATTTTTGGCAATTCTATAGGAACTTCAACCTTTGACGGTTCTTTACTTGCGACGAATACGCTACTTATCATTTGGCTGGGTTCTGAAGGGATAGCTAATTCCGAGGACCCATTTGTGCTTTCTGGATTGCGATCAACTCCTTCCTCGTGTTTAGCGCTTTGTCTGGAAGTTGGTTCCGATACATATGATAGTGATTCAGAAGAAACTCCGATATTCTTGGACTCATGTAGCGCCTAGCGTTAGCCGGAAATACTGATTGGTTTCCTAAAAACTTTTGGCCTTCAGGACTATCAAAATACTTTGGTGGTTTGGTTGAAATCGATTTTCTGCTTTTAGGAAGGGTTTTGGATTTAATAGAGTTGCTTCGGACGGATGTAGTACTCTTTGTTTTCATTTCTTTTGCCTGTTTCAAGAGGGTCATTACATCATCCTATGGTTAGATCAAATTACATTGACTGCCAACCCTGGATTGCCTGCCAAGTCCTCCTTCTCCAGATACTGAAGTATTATCGCTAGCTGCGTGGATTCCTTATCACAACCCAGAGTAAATCTTCCGGTGCCGTCATAATTAGATTGTAAAGCAGCCTCAGTTTCTCCTAACTCTGAAATTGGAACAGGATGATGTCTTTTCTTTAGCATTTCTTTGAATCCACTATATTCAGAGCAAATGTTTTCTCGCTCGACTTTAGATAACTGAGAGAGTCTTGTGAGCTATATTAGTTTAGATATACGTGTCTATATTGAATGACCGCTTGTTCACTATTGTTTAATTTATATTCTCTGATGGAAGATAGTGTCACCGATTCAGGATGATTCATGCTTTCTTCATTCGTTTTCAAATTTAGTGCCGCATAACTTTGGAAATATCTTGCCATGTCAGAGTCTCTCTTGAGATGCAGCCCACCTTGTCTATTCGGGAATATTACAAATACTTTGGGGGTGTTCCCATACAGCACCTCTTTGCCTTTAATTTTCAAGGCTGCTTTTGTTAGCCTACCTCCAAATGTGAGAATTGGATATGAAGGAACAGCTTCAGGTTTTGTTACCTAATAATAAGAAATGCTTACTTTGGTTGTGCCATCAGCATTTACCACGAATAAATGATTCCTCAAGTCCAAGAAATTTAAAGTTCCAAGTCTCCAATTAATGCTAAAACAATTTTGCGCCTTCTCTGGCGGAGAAATAAAGTAATCGGATGATAATTTGATCTCCATATTCCCTGCCGTCTCTATTTTAACGTCCATATCAGTCAAAATTAATAATAGTTTACTCTCGTGATGGAAACAGATGTAGTTTTCCCACTTTCATATTTTCTTGATATTCTGAAACCATTACCCATATCCACCGCTTGTTCTCCGTCTTGTTTAAAGGTTATTTTCAGATCAACTTGGTCTATCCACTTGATCTCATGTGAAGATCCTATTTCACTATTTATCTGCGTCCCATCAGCATGCTCTGTCTGGACGCTGCCGTTGGCATATTTGGTGACAACAGTAAAGTTGGCTTTTGTCCACACAGTTTTCCCATTTGGGTATTCAGTCTCGATCGCTTCTTTCTGAGGGACTTCCTCAGATGTTGCAGAATCGGGAACGACCCACTCTTTGCCGGGTGATTGTGTTGCAGTCGTTCCATCTGGATACATTACAATGATATCCTTATTTTCATAGTATTTTACAACGATTCCCTGGGTTAAATACTGTTACTGTTGGGAAAAATAGCCTAGAATGCACTTTAATCTTGTTGTTCCACGCGAGGTCTTCGCTTTTGTAGGATTTACATAGAATATTCCCGTTAGGCTGGAAAATAAAGTGATTTCCATTTTCGTCGGAAAATTTGATGCTTAAATGATCATCGTTATCTTGAATAGAAAATGCCGAGCCATCAAAGAATCTGGCCACCAAATTAGCCGACGTCCTTGCAGAAGAACCGGAAGAAAATCTGATAAAGTTATTGTTCCACCATATTTTTGTGTACAAGTCTGATATTAACGTAAATTTACCATTAATAGCGTGCGACGTGCGTTTTGTTACCTTGATAATAATGTTGTTATCTGGATATAGGTATGAGTTTGTATCGATGATTTTCATTGACGAATCATTCATCAAGTAAGCGGTTCCTCTAGTTTCTGGATTAGGATGGGCAACTTCGCCATCCAATATTCCAGTAGAAAGGTCATACAAATCGTAGAACTTTGCAAAATCAACTTTTGTGCGAACCTAAAGTTATTTAAAAGTTACACTTATTTTTTCAGACTCTTGATATTCCAAACAGCCCAATGGTCCAGGGGATTTCAAAATAAGCAATAGTTTTCCTTGGCTGTCAGGGAGACTATGAATAATTTGCGACAGTGAGCATTCGGCAATCTGAATTGCCTACTATTATTCTGAAAATACCTGAATTAAGCTATAATATCCCAAATTTCCAAACCAACGCCAATCATCCAAAGTAAAATCTTCAACCGCGACATTGCAGTAATTTCTACATACTTTTTCCAAGTCAAGCTGAGTTAAAAACTTTTCCATTCGACTCGTGTCCTCTAACATGTATTTGGAAACCTTAAAATATTCAGTTTGAATTTTCATAAACTCTCCTGCGATACTATCGAATGAAAGATGCTTATAGCTGGGGTTCCTTTCGAGGAAATTGGCAAATTGACATGCAGGGAAGTATTCTGAGAGCATCTGATACAACTTTTCAGGATCCAAGTTGATGCTGTGAAGCGCAGACATGAAATAACTGTGTAAAAGTGAAATATCGTAGAAATCTAAAATTTTCACAGCAAGTATTTTAGGTCCGTCTGCGGATTGTCGATCGGAATCTGGTGCAACTGACATTACAACTTTTCCGATTTCGCTGTCAAATAGTTGTTTTAAATACCCAATACTAGTCTCAGCAAAATCCAGTTGATTATTTTCGTCCTTTGGAGCAACTCTAATAAAATACTCCAAGAACAGCGCAAGTTGCAAGTCAATGTTCATCTTTCCTCCGCTCTTTGTAGCGCTTATGAGGTATTCATAGTATCTCAAATCCACTTGAGTAGCTTCTAACGTGGGGACGTTGATGACATTATCTGCTTTGTAAAACTGTAAAAATATCTTTTTTCTATCCAAAATTGCGTAAATTTTGTTGGCCAAACTATCAAAAATTTCCTTGATTTCCTTGAATTCCACTGCAGGGATCGTAATCCAAACTGTTTTTCTCCATGCTGGCTCATTTTGGATCTTTGCGCGGTTGTTTAAATTCAACCAAGTCTGATTAGTGTTTGGATTCTCTACATAACTCAAATCCGCCGTTTTCTTGGTCGGAGTGTCTTCAATTCTGAAAACTGCGTCAATTGGAACATCAAATTCTTCTCTAAGCGAAATCAAAACTCCCGGAGAATCAAAATCTTTCAAGAAAAAATATACATCTGGTCCGTTTGCCGGTTCGTCACCTAGGTATCAACCATTGAAATACCAATCGCAGCAACTTTTTCTTTACCACCACTTCTGTCGCGAAGTTTATTCTTTCTCTTCGCAGACTCTGGCCCAGCGGATAATGGCTGTGGAACTTCTGCAGGTTTGCCATTCTTTGACGGAGTGGCACCTTTCTTTCCTGTAGGAGCTGCTGCGGGTTTACCCTTTTCTTGTTCTTTTGTCTTATCTTTGGCTTTTGCTTTAGATTCTTCCGTATTGACGGCTTCTGATTCTCTCTACTGTTATTTGCAATTACCGGAAGGATTTTAACACCATTCTTTAAATCAAGGTGATCTTGTTTGGAAAATAATAACCATGATTTAATCAATTTCGCAAGCAAGGTGTCGCTTAAATCCGATTCTAAAGCCCCCCCATCCATTGCAGTTTTCAACTCTTTGCATGGATCATAGGATTTCACATTTTCCAGTCCCTGGGTTACCTATTGCTTACCCACGATACCAAATCGCTTTTGCTTAACGCAGTAAATCTTTGGCGATATCCCCCTGATATCCAGTCAGCCCTAGTATTAAGTGAAGGTACAATTGTTGATATTTGGAAGCATTCATATCAGAGCTTATCCCTGCATCCATAAATATAAAATAAATGAACGCATTGAAATTATCCTGTCGTGAATCCGAAATTACATCAATAATTGGCTGCGCTTGTAAAGTTTGCAGGTTAGAAAGGTTTGAATTCGAAGACTTTTTGTCTCCCTTTCCCATTACGCGTCTTACTTTTTTAAGAGTCAATTCTCAATAGACTTTAGAGTCGTTTACTAGTCTTTGTAGATCACCACAGCGTAGCAGTTGCTGTGACAGCTATTGCAGATACTCGCGTGGGCAGTTAATGAAATCGCAAATACCGGCCCAAGGTGAATGATGCTAATTGCCCACCAGCTCCAAATTTGGGTTATTTGATCCTACAGTCGATAAGCAAGTCTGCTTGAAACCATTACTTTAAAATCTCCATTTGAAAATTTTTTGAATTTCAAGTGCAAATGTCGACAAAGACGCAGGTTCTTGACGCTATTAATAACCATGACTATGAAGCAATCGCTGCTATTGAAGATGACCAACCAGATGTCTTAAAGAGCAGAATAGTCAGTTTAATCAAGTTGGATAAATTCCATGAAGCTCTGGAAATAGTCCCGGATGATCCAGAATTCTGCGTTGAGCATGCTTACATATTGTACAAGACTGACCTGAACGAATGTGTGGAATTCGTATCGCAGAAATTGACTTTGAACCCATCCGGAATTCTCGATTCAAAGTTACTAACAATTCAAGCGCAAGCAGTAATTCGATACTAATAACAGTATTACAAATTGGAACAGTTCGGCGATGCAAATAGAATTTATCACCAGTTGGATTTGGATTCAGACATTAAAACAAATATAATGGCATCCCATGCATCCAACCGCATGCTTGGGACATCAGACAAAGTAAATGAAGAACTAGACACTTCCTATTCTTTCCTGTTTAATTTAGCGAATCTGTTTATTTCTGATCAAGAGTATGAGAAAGCAATCACCACTCTGCAAAATACGCTGGAAGTGTGCCAGCAAACTATGGCGGAACAGGAATATGAGCAGTCAGATATTGATTTGGAATTAGCAACAATCAAATCGCAGTTGGGATTGGTGCATTATTTAATGAACGATTTCGATAAAGCGGCAAGTATATTTGAATCTGTCCTTGAACAAGCGTAACCCTTTCTAATTCAGTGACTTGGATCCAGTAGTTGCGCTTATTACACAAATCAACCTTGCGTGTCTAAAAAACGATCAAACTTTAGCCCAATCACTGTTAAACAACATTCCCGACTCAATACTCCAAAAATTAAACGCTTACCAGATTGATTTATTAGAATTCAACAGGCACATGGTTTCTATGCTCGGATTAAAGGTTATTGGAATTAAACTATAGTCTGCCTCCAAATTAGATGCAATTCAAGCAAAATTCAAGAACGATGAGCGTGTGATTTTGCTCGAAGCGTCTTTGCAAATGAAAAAGAAGGATGCAAACCAGGCCATTGCTGTAGCCGAGGTAATTTTTATTAAACCAAGAATATTGTCAAGAAATATCCTACATCGCTTAATGCTCACCTTGTGTTGACACAAAAGTACTTGCAACAGTCGCAATTTGCCAACGCGGAAAAAATCTTGCTGGAAATGATTTCTAATTCTAATTTTGAAGCAAGCAAACCAGGTTTGATAAGTTTAGCAATATGGGTACTCAAAGCCAACAATAAAGACAGCGAGGCTATTGGGTTGATTGCACAGGCCCAACCAGTAACGTCTAATTAACCAGAGACATCTCGCAACGAAATTTTGCAGCTGGCCGACTTGAAGTTGAAATTTGGATATTTGGAAAAGGCGAAAGCGGATTTTGAAGAATTATTAAGAGAAGATCCTACAGACACAAAGGCAATCTCAGGGTATATAATGACTCTACCCGAATCTGAAATTGAAACTGCAGAACAATATCTGCCTTACATTTCGGAAAATATTGAATTCCCATATCAAGAAAACTCTGAATTGGATGTTTTACCTGGAAAAGTGATTACTAAAGAACAAAAGAAAAAGAGGAAGCGTACTAAACCTGTTCCAAAGAATTTTGACCCAAAGAAGCAGCCAGATCCTGAAAGATGGCTGCCAAAAAGTCAGCGAACTGGCAAGAAAAGTAAAACCAGCGGATTCCAAGGAGTTGCTCTTGAAGGCGGCGGTATTGGTAACATCATGTTTATTTTAGGAAGTACCGGGAGTGCGAGAATCGCAGGTATCGATCCATCTAAATTACCTACTGTTCAAGCAGAGGTTCCAAGAAAAGAACTGCCCCAACCTGCTGTCAAGACCCCTGCAGGATTACGCAAAAAGAAGAATAAGAAATAAATACAATTAGTCAAATATTAGTTTAATACTTGTAAAACCAACTCTTCGTCAACCGTCAAATCTTCTACGGGATATAACTCTGGTTTCCAATTTTTGAACCATTGTGTTTGGGCTTTGCTTGAATACTCTCCAGCTATTTTCTTAATAACTTTGCTTCTCCTTTGGGCAATTCGTCGATCTCTGGCAGTAATTGGATTCAAATCAAGAAACGCCAAAGTTTTGATCGAATTGATTAACAGCATTTTGATTATCACATTGTAAACGTACCTTTGACTTTGACTTGCTGTTTCTTGTGCAATTTGGTTGCCCCTAAAGTCCAAGAATGTCAAATTTGGCAGCTTTGCAAGTGATTTACATACCCGAGTAATGTCGGTAATATTGTTGCTTGAAAGATATACAGTAGTAAGCGATCGGAGGGATTCTAAAACACTAATGTCAGACAGTTGGTTATTCTCCAATATAATCGACTTTAAATAATGGCATTTCAGTAGTATTTGAGGAATAGATTTCAAGTTGCATCCGCCTGCTTCTAATATTTCCAGTTTGATAGGAATGCTTTGCCAAGTAAATTGAGCATTATTGGAAATTTTTAGTGTTTTCAAATTACACTCTATAAAATTTACATTTCTATCGTTATTATCGGGTACATTGCTTGGCTGAACTGTGATTCGATTTCCAAAACTTCCAGGCTTGACGCTTCAAGTGAATTTATTCTTCCAAGGCAGTTTCTAGAGAGATTCAAAGAAGCTAGGCTCGGGAAAAATTGCAGATCAAAGCTGGTGAGGTAATTATCTGACATATCCAAAACTTTCAAACGATTCATAGATGATTCAATTTTAAACCGATCCAACTTGTTTTGATCAGCGTTAATAAATGGTTACTTAGCATCAATGTGGTCAAATAACCCAAATATTGAATATTCTTTACGTTTTCAAGTGCGTTCTCTGATAAATCCAGATACTCCAACCGCGAGCTAAGTTTAATAATGCAGTTACGATAGGACATTTTCAAAATCACATCGGACAATCTGGTTTCCTTTGAGACGCAATTTCCGAAGATTACTATTCTTAATTGACAGCGAGTTGATCTGATTCCCTTCAGCCGATAATTCTTCCAAATGATAAAGATTAGAAAGTGCTAAATTAATGTAAAAGTACCCGAGAGATCTGTCAAACAGTTAAACGAAATGTCTAGTACTTTCAAACACTTCAAGTGGGAAAAGCTCGTCAGGTTTGACAGTTGATTCCTGCCAATAAACAACGATCCAGTTGAACCCGGGATTTCATCAACAAACTTCAGCTGGTTGTTGGAAGCAATGACTTTTCTGTAGTTCGTTTTGGCGTTTATCAAACCTTGTAGCGAATCCAAATTTAAATTTCCAAGATCAATGTAATCATTCGACGTACCAAATGGATTAATCTGTCTTTGGGCTGTGAGACTGCAATCATTTTTAAAACTTTTTTCAGTTTTGTTCAGATCAGTACAGTCAATTTCTACCCCGCGAGCAATATAATTAGACACATTGTGCAGTGAATCCTCCAGGTGCTTGAACTGCATGGCGACATCCGATTGTGATCTGTGAATTTTCTTTGGTTGTCTGTAATTCATTGGCGTGTCATCATTTGGGCTTGAATATCTATCAGTGGTTTTAATTTCCTTTACAGAATCGATCAGGTGGGAATGATCTTCCTTTTCGATGATTGGATGATCCAGCTCAGAATGGTGCTTGATTGGTTTGTCCGTAAACAAATCAACTTGTTGTTCCTCGTGTGCATTTTCCAAGGACGGCTCTTCATCAGATGGCTGATCAAGAAAGTCAATGTTTTCAGGATACTCTTCTCTGTTGGCTTTATATCTTTCCAGATCTATCGTTTGATCTTTTTCGGGATAGTTAATTGTCTCCATAATTTCAGATAGTTGGTTTCTTGTTAGTGTATCATATTTATTCTTAAATAATCCTTTTTCTGGTTCGAATACCTGCATAAACGCTGGTTGAGCGGGTTCAAACAGATCACGCAATTTAGGGATATTGGCCGTTTGCAATTCTGTTTCATTTATCTGCACTGTCCCCAGATCGTTGATTGGTGAAGCGATTGAATCTCGCGCTGAATCAACCCACTCCTGAATGTCGAATTGCGAAATCATTTCGAGATTTTAAAAACAAAAAAACAATCCTTGAATTTTTCAAACATTTTCATCTTCTGCTCTTCGTCGCTAGTTGGTTTTCCCATTTGCTTTTGTCTCTGGTCATACTAAAGTTAATCTGTTTGAGGTGGACATCTAATCCACAGTCCTGAAATCGGACATTAGCTATTCTGGACAATTGAGAAAGAATACGGATTCAAGGAAGCGAATTACCGCCATAGTTATTACTTACCATCATTTTTTCAACCATCCCTCTAGTTTCTCCATCTAACTCAGATAATTTTGAATTTTCTGGTTGAATCAAAGTTGTATCGATTGCAAAGTGATGAGTCTACAATTAGTTTTCCCAATCAATTGAAAGATCTCAATTTTCATATCCTCCAAGATCTCCGCATATGATACTTACCACTACATTTTTCCACCATTCTTGCTTGTTGATCTTTTCCAAGTGGATCAACAATTCATTATTATCAATCAACCAAGTGGATTCTTCTTCCTTTATCGGAGCACATAATTCTCCCTTTACAATAGGCTCTTGTCCTTTAATTGTGACAGACAAGTGGGTTTTTGTAATAGTTACTTGCAAATCTCTTCCTCTGGTTCCCTTTGGCAATTGAATTGTCAGATCCACTTCTTGCAAAGTTTGCTTCCACTTGTACGGCAATTTATCCAATTCGAGCTGTTCTAATTTCAACTTTTCTTCCCTATCACTTTCTTCAACCATTTTTCAGATCTTTAAAAAAAATGATTCAACTGAAAAGTTTTCTCAAAGTAATAGACAATTCTGGAGCGCTTGTAGTAGAATGCATCAATGTAATGGGCGGATCGAGAGTAGCATCCGTGGGAGATGAAATTGTATGTGCTGTTAAAAAAGCCAGACCATTACTGCCAACGGAATCCAGAGGAGCAATAAAATTAAAGAAGGGAGACGTTGCGAGGGCATTAGTAGTCAGAACACACAAGGAAGTAAGAAGACTGGATGGCAGCTACATTAAATTCGACGATAATGCTGTTGTAATGCTGAACAAACAGGGACAACCGTTGGGAAATAGAATCATGGTAATTTTTGATAACGTAGGGACCAATTGCGAGTGAATGCAGACAAAAGAGATGGGCCAAAGTTGCAGCTCTTGCACCAAAAATTATCTAATATATTATTTTGAATTCACAGAATAATTCCCGGTAACCTCTCTTGCCTTATATTAATTATCGCATATAAAATCTCCGTGTATGTGTCCAGTATTATTAACCTGTATTTTTTTTCAAATCGAATGAGTGATTTGGGAGCAGACGAGATTATTCAACAGGTTAAAGAACAAATCGAGCTGGAAAATTTCAAGACCATGATCTCGAATGTAATTCCGAAATGTTTTAATTTGTGTGTATTGAAACCAGGATTGAAATTGGCATCTTCAGAGCAGGTATATTATCACTAACAAGGTTTGTTTGGAAAAGTGCTCCCAGCAATACCAGGAAACAATGGCCATCATCGCCAATGTTTACATGCAGAGATTACAAAGAGATCAACAGCAGCAATTGTAATAATAAACATTTAATAATGAATGCGTTTCTGGAAGAGTTAGGATTCGTCCTTTATTCCATGCTCACCACAATCTAGTGTGTACCAGTCACAGAATTAATGCTGCAAGGCGATTGTCTCACAAGTTATCTCATTAAACCATGAATATTCAATACTAATGCTATTTTAATAGTTCAATTGCAACACCAGCTGCCAAAGAGTTTCCACCGTTTCTCAACAAGAACCGAGAGAGGGACTTGCTCTTACCATGTACTTGTATGCAAATAGGACGATTCAACTTGATTGTAACAATAGCAGAGGTGTGTTTAAATAGGGATCGCGGGTTCTTTTTCTCGATATTCCCGCTCTTATTCAGAGTTGCTTCTAGTCTACCATTAATTTTGCATTACTTTTGAATAAACCCAGATTCTGCAGTTCCCAAATGATGCATAACTATCGGTACACCTATTGTGATTGGAATATCCAAGTCAAATGTCAGGATACGTGCTCGGAACGATTCTACTATTGGTACTGGAGTAACCGGATCACAAATAACTGATCCCAGGTGGAATTGAATTACTTCAAGATTTGTTAGAGAAATAGAAACCCTATCTCCAGCAACAGCCCAGTTTGCGTCTTCTTCGCCCACCATGATATGTTTAATAGTTCCGTATTCATTAATAGGAAGTGCTAATACTTGTTCACCAACTTGTATAGTGCCGCTTTCGATTCTGCCACAAACAGTAACATTGCCGCCGCTAGCACCAATACCGCCCTTGAAAAAGTCTTGAACCGACAAACAAAATGGCTCTTTGATCTGTCTTTCTGGCATTTTTAACTGATCCAATGCTTGAACTAGTGTTTGCCCAGTGTACCAATTGTTGATAGGCGTCTGAAGGTTTTCGCCAGTGTATCCACTTACAGGAATATATCTGACTTGATTAGTGAAACCGACAGTGGTGAGGTATTTCGATAATTTCGCTTCAATCTCTTGAAAACGATCTTTTGACCATTCGACCTTACATTAGTAACAGCTTACATTATCCATTTTGTTTACGCACACAATAAGCTGATTTAACCCCAACGATCGGAGCAAAAGCGCATGCTCTCTAGTTTGGCCATTTTGCTCAAACCCACTTTCAAATCCTAATGCTTAAAACTAACTTACCACCAACAGAGGCATCTACTACTAAAATTGCAACGTCGGCTTGACTAGCGCCGGAAATCATGTTTGGAATGAAATCTTTATGGCCAGGAGCATCCAATAGAGTATACATTCTATTAGGTGTTTTGAACTGTGAAACCCCAACATCAATGGTTACTCCTCTTGAATTAAATAGAAATACCTTGATCGCTCATCCTCCGTTGCGTCGAGCACCCAGGCAAAACAAAAAGAGCCTTTTTTCATAGACTCTGCTTCTTTTTGGTATTTTTCAATAGTTCTGTTTGATACTTCCCCTAATAAAAGCAACAAGTGACCCATCATTGTTGACTTTCCCGCATCGACATGACCTCAATGTCAAGTAGCAATTACCTGCCACTACAAGATTCAATCTCTCCATTGTATCGCATCTCTTTGAATATTCTCCAACGACATCAATCTTTTTCTTTTTAGGCAGGATTTCCTTTGGTTTTGGCTGTACTTCTTTATTTTGAGATTCTTTAACACTCATGTTCTTGAGATTCGAGGTTGTTTTTTCAACTTCTTTCGCAATGTTCTTGGTTTTCTTGTCAACTACGTTATTCCTGGCATTCAATGCAACTTGATCCGGGCTAGGAGTATTAAAAGCAAACTTGGTTGGAACGGAATCTAAAAAAAGGTTAATTGGCTGTTTTAATGGAATAGGATTAGGTAAAAACGATGCGTAGGACGAAGGAGATGCAAGGAATGATTGTTTAGATGCAGAGCTAATGTTGATTTCAAAATGTGCTTTCTGATGTGATTCTGAAAGTTTCGGCATGGTGTTATTTAGAGATAGTTTAGAGTTTGAATTCGGGTAAAGTTTCGATAGATTTGTAGTCTGATTAGCGGCTGACAGCTTTGAGAGTGTTAATCCACCGGGAATACTTTCAGTAATTGATAATGCACTCTTTGGCAAATCCGTTTGCGAGTTATCGGTGGGTAAATGAGACTTTGAGAGGGACTTGAGTCCTGTAATACTAGCATTTCTTGGTGTAGAGGATTTATTCAAGCCGAAATTTGATAGCGATTTAAGATTTGGGGAGGTATCTGATAGGGATTTCAGTGCGGTATTGCTGAATGATTGCAGTCCGGCGCTATTTGTACTTGATAGTGATTTTAAACCAGTACTTGATAAAGATTTTAAACTAGCTGGCTGAACCCCTTGGATATTCAAACTGGCCAACGATTTTAATCCTGAATTGCTTGTAGATAATGATTTCAATCCAGGATTGCCCGATATTGAGACTAACCCACTACTGGCCGAATTACCCTGACTTGACAATGATGAATTATCTTTGCCACTCTCTGAAAGAGCTTTAACTGCCACAGTACTTCCAAAGGGGGACTTGGAAGTTACATCTGTCGCAACTTCCACTGATTCCACATCCATCCAACCATCCTGCATCTCCGTGTACCTTTTGAATTTCCTGTTTTTCATAGGAATATAATCCATATCGCAATTCAAATTGAAGTCGCATTTTGAATAGTTATAGCCAAAGAAAAGAATTAGTTTACCTTCTGCTATTAATAAAAAAGTACTTTTCGGGGCAGCTTTAGGTGCTGTCGCTTTGTATGCTTTGCCACTATCATAGACTTCATATTCATCGTATTCTACATTAACAATACCAACCATTGTAGACATCTTCGTCATACTCATCCGCATCCTCATCGAAATCATCGTCATAGTCTAGAATTAGTATGATCGACCATCGTAATCATTATCCTCATACATTTCTTCATCCAAGTCCATATTTCGAATATTCCTGTGCCTCGACATTTTGAGATTTGGGATTTCAAGTCTTCGAAATTTAAAGTGAGTCACAGGATAAAGATTATATTATACCAATTCAAAATGAATGCTCCATTATTTCCAATTCAAATAATTCTCATTATTTCCAACTCAAACGATTCCCATTATTTCCAATTCAAAATGAATGCTCCATTATTTCCAATTCAAATAATTCCTCATTGAACTCAGCCAATCGCTGATCCCAAGAAAAGTTCTTGGATGCTCATTATCCATTGCCCTTGTATAATTTAGTTGTATGTTAACCATGTGAACGAATCATGTGAACATTCAAAACAGGTTTGCAAAGCTTTGAAAATCAATGGCATAATAATGCATGAATTAATCAGAATATTCAAGCGTAATTACCAACAATGATTCAAAGTTACTCGTTGCCGAATTTCCCTGCTAAATAAGCAGCCTCGAAACCCCAAAACTCGCAAAGGTTTGAGATAACCACTGATATGCAGATTGGCAATAATGAATAGAGATGGCGAGGATAATTATCTCCAAATCTCCTGGAATTTTAAATGAAATTGTGTAACCTCAGAATTGATAAAAAGCCCTCCACAACTTTCCTCATCTCAAAAAATTATGTCAATCCTATCAATTGTTCCAGCCGGTGTTGTCACTGGCGATAACCTCAGAAAAATCCTCAACTATGCCAAAGAACACAAGTTTGCCATCCCATCTTTCAACTGCACTACTACTTCCACCGTTAATGCTGCATTGGAAGCTGCCAGAGATGCTAAATCCCCAGTTATGATCCAATTTTCTAACGGTGGTGGTGCTTACTTTGCTGGAAAAGGTTTAGATAACAAGAACCAAACCGCTTCAATCATCGGATCTGTTGCTGGTGCCCAATACACTCGTGCTGTTGCAAAAGCCTATGGCATCCCGGTTATTCTCCACTCTGACCACTGTGCAAAGAAATTGTTGCCGTGGTTCGACGGTATGCTCGAAGCAGACGAAGCATACTTTAAATTGCACGGAGAACCATTGTTTTCATCCCACATGTTGGATCTCTCTGAAGAACCAAAGGAAGAAAACATTGAAATCTGCGTTAAATATTTAAAGAGAATGGCTCCAATGAAGCTACTTTTAGAAATGGAAATCGGTATCACTGGCGGTGAAGAAGATGGTGTCAACAACGAAGATGTCGATAATGCTGCGTTGTACACTCAGCCAGAAGATATCTGGGATATCTACCGTGAATTCTCAAAGGTAATTTTAATTTAATCAGATTACTGATTTATTCACCATTGCTGCCGCATTCGGCAACGTTCATGGTGTCTATAAGCCAGGAAATGTCAAACTTCACCCAGAATTACTCGGAAAACACCAAGAATTTGTCAAGGGCAAACTCGGAACTTCTGATACAAAACCAGTATACTTTGTCTTCCACGGTGGCTCAGGCTCTACTCCTGAAGAAATCAAGACTGCTGTCGAATTTGGTGTTATCAAGATGAACATTGATACTGATACTCAATTTGCTTACTGGATGGGTCTCCGTGATTTCTATGAATCAAAGAAAGCCTACTTGCAATCCCAAATTGGTAACCCAGACGGTGCAGACAAGCCAAACAAGAAATACTACGACCCTAGAGTGTTTGTTCGTGAAGCCGAAAAAGGTATGATTAAGCGTGTCCACCAAGCATTCCACGAATTAGGAAGTGCTTCCACCCTTTAAATCAATAAAAATAGCAATTTATTTAAAGGTTTCGTCCCTTGATAGATTTGGGGAGATTTCTACATTAGCAGGTAATTACTAGCTTTGATTGGGATATTCAATATTTCAGCTTCGGTAATCACCTTTAGAACTTCTGCAATTTCAAGCGTGGTACTCTTTTCGTTCTTTGCACTTAGAGAAACTGTCAATTTAACGCTCATTCCCGGTGCGACCTATCGTAAAACGTAATATACCGATCCATGTTTATAATGGACAAAAACCAGTTCATTCGATGGAAGCCTAACGGAAAATCGCAGAGAATCCAAGCCAACATTGGTTAGTTCAATAATCTTTTCATAAGTTTGTCCCGATATAATTTGTCCAAAATTGCAACGACCAGGTAGCGCTATAAATTCTCCCACGCCATATATAGCTAGAATTAACAATAAGTACGATTTCTCTTTTTTGATTCTGCGGTAGAGGCTGTATTCAGTTGCCTATGGCTATTGGCTTCCTGTTTCAAATGCTTTACGTTTGGAATAAGGCCAGGTTTGGTTCCTAATATTGATGCAGGATATCTCAATTTTCTAACTTTTGGTGGTGTCTTTGGCAGCGGTTTAATTTTTGGCAATTCTATTGGAACTTCAACCTTTGACGGCTCTTTACTTGCGACGAATACGCTACTTATCATTTGGCTGGGTTCTGAAGGGATAGCTAATTCCGAGGACCCATTTGTGCTTTCTGGATTGCGATCAACTCCTTCCTCGTGTTTAGCGCTTTGTCTGGAAGTTGGTTCCGATACATATGATAGTGATTCAGAAGAAACTCCGACATTCTTGGACTCATGTAGCGCCTAGCGTTAGCCGGAAATACTGATTGGTTTCCTAAAAACTTTTGGCCTTCAGGACTGTCAAAATACTTTGGTGGTTTGGTTGAAATCGATTTTCTGCTTTTAGGAAGGGTTTTGGATTTAATAGAGTTGCTTCGGACGGATGTAGTACTCTTTGTTTTCATTTCTTTTGCCTGTTTCAAGAGGGTCATTACATCGTCCTATGGTTAGATCAAATTACATTGACTGCCAACCCTGGATTGCCTGCCAAGTCCTCCTTCTCCAGATACTGAAGTATTATCGCCAGCTGCGTGGATTCCTTATCACAACCCAGAGTAAATCTTCCGGTGCCGTCATAATTGGATTGTAAAGCAGCCTCGGTTTCTCCTAACTCTGAAATTGGAACAGGATAATGTCTTTTCTTTAGCATTTCTTTGAATCCGCTATATTCAGAGCAAATGTTTTCTCGCTCGACTTTAGATAACTGAGAGAGCCTTGTGAGCTATATTAGTTTAGATATACGTGTCTATATTGAATGACCGCTTGTTCACTATTGTTTAATTTATATTCTCTGATGGAAGATAGTGTCACCGATTCAGGATGATTCATGCTTTCCTCATTCGTTTTCAAATTTAGTGCCGCATAACTTTGGAAATATCTTGCCATGTCAGAGTCTCTCTTGAGATGCAGCCCACCTTGTCTATTCGGGAATATTACAAATACTTTGGGGGTGTTCCCATACAGCACCTCTTTGCCTTTAATTTTCAAGGCTGCTTTTGTTAGCCTGCCTCCAAATGTGAGAATTGGATATGAAGGAACAGCTTCAGGTTTTGTTACCTGATATTAAGAAATGCTTACTTTGGTTGTGCCATCAGCATTTACCACGAATAAATGATTCCTCAAGTCCAAGAAATTTAAAGTTCCAAGTCTCCAATTAATGCTAAAACAATTTTGTGCCTTCTCTGGCGGAGAACTAAAGTAATCGGATGATAATTTGATCTCCATATTCCCTGCCGTCTCTATTTTAACGTCCATATCAGTCAAAAATTAATAATAGTTTACTCTCGTGATGGAAACAGATGTAGTTTTCCCACTTTCATATTTTCTTGATATTCTGAAACCATTACCCATATCCACCGCTTGTTCTCCGTCTTGTTTAAAGGTTATTTTCAGATCAACTTGGTCCATCCACTTGATCTCATGTGAAGATCCTGTTTCACTATTTATCTGCGTCCCATCAGCATGTTCTGTCTGGACGCTGCCGTTGGCATATTTGGTGACAACAGTAAAGTTGGCTTTTGTCCACACAGTTTTCCCATTTGGGTATTCAGTCTCGATCGCTTCTTTCTGAGGGACTTCCTCAGATGTTGCAGAATCGGGAACGACCCACTCTTTGCCGGGTGATTGTGTTGCAGTTGTTCCATCTGGATACATTACAATGATATCCTTATTTTCATAGTATTTTACAACGATTCCCTGGGTTAAATACTGTTACTGTTGGGAAAAATAGCCTAGAATGCACTTTAATCTTGTTCCACGCGAGGTCTTCGCTTTTGTAGGATTTGCACAGAATATTCCCGTTAGGCTGGAAAATAAAGTGATTTCCATTTTCGTCGGAAAATTTGATGCTTAAATGATCCTCGTTATCTTGAATAGAAAACGCCGAGCCATCAAAGAATCTGGCCACCAAATTAGCCGACGTCCTTGCAGAAGAACCGGAAGAAAATCTGATAAAGTTATTGTTCCACCATATTTTTGTGTACAAGTCTGATATTAACGTAAATTTACCGTTAATAGCGTGCGACGTGCGTTTTGTTACCTTGATAATAACGTTGTTATCTGGATATAGGTATGAGTTTGTATCGATGATTTTCATTGACGAATCATTCATCAAGTAAGCGGTTCCTCTAGTTTCTGGATTAGGATGGGCAACTTCGCCATCCAATATTCCGGTAGAAAGGTCATACAAATCGTAGAACTTTGCAAAATCAACTTTTGTGCGAACCTAAAGTTATTTAAAAGTTACACTTATTTTTTCAGACTCTTGATATTCCAAACAGCCCAATGGTCCAGGGGATTTCAAAATAAGCAATAGTTTTCCTTGGCTGTCAGGGAGACTATGAATAATTTGCGGCAGTGAGCATTCGGCAATCTGAATTGCCTACTATTATTCTGAAAATACCTGAATCAAGCTGTAATATCCCAAATTTCCAAACCAACGCCAATCATCCAAAGTAAAATCTTCAACCGCGACATTGCAGTAATTTCTACATACTTTTTCCAAGTCAAGCTGAGTTAAAAACTTTTCCATTCGACTCGTGTCCTCTAACATGTATTTGGAAACCTTAAAATATTCAGTTTGAATTTTCATAAACTCTCCTGCGATACTATCGAATGAAAGATGCTTATAGCTGGGGTTCCTTTCAAGAAAATTGGCAAATTGACATGCAGGGAAGTATTCTGAGAGCATCTGATACAACTTTTCAGGATCCAAGTTGATGCTGTGAAGCGCAGACATGAAATAACTGTGTAAAAGTGAAATATCGTAGAAATCTAAAATTTTCACAGCAAGTATTTTAGGTCCGTCTGCGGATTGTCGATCGGAATCTGGTGCTACTGACATTACAACTTTTCCGATTTCGCTGTCAAATAGTTGTTTTAAATACCCAATACTAGTCTCTGCAAAATCCAGTTGATTATTTTCGTCCTTTGGAGCAACTCTAATAAAATACTCCAAGAACAGCGCAAGTTGCAAGTCAATGTTCATCTTTCCTCCGCTCTTTGTAGCGCTTACGAGGTATTCATAGTATCTCAAATCCACTTGAGTAGCTTCTAACGTGGGGATGTTGATGATATTATCTGCTTTGTAAAACTGTAAAAATATCTTTTTTCTATCCAAAATTGCGTAAATTTTGTTGGCCAAACTATCAAAAATTTCCTTGATTTCCTTGAATTCCACTGCAGGGATCGTAATCCAAACTGTTTTTCTCCATGCTGGCTCATTTTGGATCTTTGCGCGGTTGTTTAAATTCAACCAAGTCTGATTAGTGTTTGGATTCTCTACATAACTCAAATCCGCCGTTTTCTTGGTCGGGGTGTCTTCAATTCTGAAAACTGCATCAATTGGAACATCAAACTCTTCTCTAAGCGAAATCAAAACTCCCGGAGAATCAAAATCTTTCAAGAAAAAATATACATCTGGCCCGTTTGCCGGTTCGTCACCTAGGTATCAACCATTGGAATACCAATCGCAGCAACTTTTTCTTTCCCACCACTTCTGTCGCGAAGTTTATTCTTTCTCTTCCCAGACTCTGGCCCAGCGGATAATGGCTGCGGAACTTCTGCAGGTTTGCCATTCTTTGACGGAGTGGCCCCTTTCTTTCCTGTAGGAGCTGCAGCGGGTTTACCCTTTTCTTGTTCTTTTGTCTTGTCTTTGGCCTTTGCTTTAGATTCTTCCGTATTGACGGCTTCTGATTCTCTCTACTGTTATTTGCAATTACCGGAAGGATTTTAACACCATTCTTTAAATCAAGGTGGTCTTGTTTGGAAAATAATAACCATGATTTAATCAATTTCGCAAGCAAGGTGTCGCTTAAATCCGATTCTAAAGTCCCCCCATCCATTGCAGTTTTCAACTCTTTGCATGGATCATAGGATTTCACATTTTCCAGTCCCTGGGTTACCTATTGCTTACCCACGATACCAAATCGCTTTTGCTTAACGCAGTAAATCTTTGGCGATATCCCCCTGATATCCAGTCAGCCCTAGTATTAACCAAAGGTACAATTGTTGATATTTGGAAGCATTCATATCAGAGCTTATCCCTGCATCCATAAATATAAAATAAATGAACGCATTGAAATTATCCTGTCGTGAATCCGAAATTACATCAATAATTGGCTGCGCTTGTAAAGTTTGCAGGTTAGAAAGGTTTGAATTCGAAGACTTCTTGTCTCCCTTTCCCATTACGCGTCTTACTTTTTTAAGAGTCAATTCTCAATAGACTTTAAAGTCGTTTACTAGTCTTTGTAGATCACCGCAGCGTAGCAGTTGCTGTGACAGCTATTGCAGATACTCGCGTGGGCAGTTAATGAAATCGCAAATACCGGCCCAAGGTGAATGATGCTAACTGCCCACCAGCTCCAAATTTGGGTTATTTGATCCTACAGTCGATAAGCAAGTCTGCTTGAAACCATTACTTTAAAATCTCCATTTGAAAATTTTTTGAATTTCAAGTGCAAATGTCGACAAAGACGCAGGTTCTTGACGCTATTAATAACCATGACTATGAAGCAATCGCTGCTATTGAAGATGACCAACCAGATGTCTTAAAGAGCAGAATAGTCAGTTTAATCAAGTTGGATAAATTCCATGAAGCTCTGGAAATAGTCCCGGATGATCCAGAATTCTGCGTTGAGCATGCTTACATATTGTACAAGACTGACCTGAACGAATGTGTGGAATTCGTATCGCAGAAATTGACTTTGAACCCATCCGGAATTCTCGATTCAAAGTTACTAACAATTCAAGCGCAAGCAGTAATTCGATACTAATAACAGTATTACAAATTGGAACAGTTCGGCGATGCAAATAGAATTTATCACCAGTTGGATTTGGATTCAGACATTAAAACAAATATAATGGCATCCCATGCATCCAACCGCATGCTTGGGACATCAGACAAAGTAAATGAAGAACTAGACACTTCCTATTCTTTCCTGTTTAATTTAGCGAATCTGTTTATTTCTGATCAAGAGTATGAGAAAGCAATCACCACTCTGCAAAATACGCTGGAAGTGTGCCAGCAAACTATGGCGGAACAGGAATATGAGCAGTCAGATATTGATTTGGAATTAGCAACAATCAAATCGCAGTTGGGATTGGTGCATTATTTAATGAACGATTTCGATAAAGCGGCAAGTATATTTGAATCTGTCCTTGAACAAGCGTAACCCTTTCTAATTCAGTGACTTGGATCCAGTAGTTGCGCTTATTACACAAATCAACCTTGCGTGTCTAAAAAACGATCAAACTTTAGCCCAATCACTGTTAAACAACATTCCCGACTCAATACTCCAAAAATTAAACGCTTACCAGATTGATTTATTAGAATTCAACAGGCACATGGTTTCTATGCTCGGATTAAAGGTTATTGGAATTAAACTATAGTCTGCCTCCAAATTAGATGCAATTCAAGCAAAATTCAAGAACGATGAGCGTGTGATTTTGCTCGAAGCGTCTTTGCAAATGAAAAAGAAGGATGCAAACCAGGCCATTGCTGTAGCCGAGGTAATTTTTATTAAACCAAGAATATTGTCAAGAAATATCCTACATCGCTTAATGCTCACCTTGTGTTGACACAAAAGTACTTGCAACAGTCGCAATTTGCCAACGCGGAAAAAATCTTGCTGGAAATGATTTCTAATTCTAATTTTGAAGCAAGCAAACCAGGTTTGATAAGTTTAGCAATATGGGTACTCAAAGCCAACAATAAAGACAGTGAGGCTATTGGGTTGATTGCACAGGCCCAACCAGTAACGTCTAATTAACCAGAGACATCTCGCAACGAAATTTTGCAGCTGGCCGACTTGAAGTTGAAATTTGGATATTTGGAAAAAGCGAAAGCGGATTTTGAAGAATTATTAAGAGAAGATCCTACAGACACAAAAGCAATCTCAGGGTATATAATGACTCTACCTGAATCTGAAATTGAAACTGCAGAACAATATCTGCCTTACATTTCGGAAAATATTGAATTCCCATATCAAGAAAACTCTGAATTGGATGTTTTACCTGGAAAAGTGATTACTAAAGAACAAAAGAAAAAGAGGAAGCGTACTAAACCTGTTCCAAAGAATTTTGACCCAAAGAAGCAGCCAGATCCTGAAAGATGGCTGCCAAAAAGTCAGCGAACCGGCAAGAAAAGTAAAACCAGCGGATTCCAAGGAGTTGCTCTTGAAGGCGGCGGTATTGGTAACATTCATGTTTATTTTAGGAAGTACCGGGAGTGCGAGAATCGCAGGTATCGATCCATCTAAATTACCTACTGTTCAAGCAGAGGTTCCAAGAAAAGAATTGCCCCAACCTGCTGTCAAGACCCCTGCAGGATTACGCAAAAAGAAGAATAAGAAATAAATACAATTAGTCAAATATTAATTTAATACTTGTAAAACCAACTCTTCGTCAACCGTCAAATCTTCTACGGGATATAACTCTGGTTTCCAATTTTTGAACCATTGTGTTTGGGCTTTACTTGAATACTCTCCAGCTATTTTCTTAATAACTTTGCTTCTCCTTTGGGCAATTCGTCGATCTCTGGCAGTAATTGGATTCAAATCAAGAAACGCCAAAGTTTTGATCGAATTGATTAACAGCATTTTGATTATCACATTGTAAACGTACCTTTGACTTTGACTTGCTGTTTCTTGTGCAATTTGGTTGCCCCTAAAGTCCAAGAATGTCAAATTTGGCAGCTTTGCAAGTGATTTACATACCCGAGTAATATCGGTAATATTGTTGCTTGAAAGATATACAGTAGTAAGCGATCGGAGAGATTCTAAAACACTAATGTCAGACAGTTGGTTATTCTCCAATATAATCGACTTTAAATAATGGCATTTCAGTAGTATTTGAGGAATAGATTTCAAGTTGCATCCGCCTGCTTCTAATATTTCCAGTTTGATAGGAATGCTTTGCCAAGTAAATTGAGCATTATTGGAAATTTTTAGTGTTTTCAAATTACACTCTATAAAATTTACATTTCTATCGTTATTATCGGGTACATTGTTTGGCTGAACTGTGATTCGATTTCCAAAACTTCCAGGCTTGACGCTTCAAGTGAATTTATTCTTCCAAGGCAGTTTCTAGAGAGATTCAAAGAAGCTAGGCTAGGGAAAAATTGCAGATCAAAGATGGTGAGGTAATTATCTGACATATCCAAAACTTTCAAACGATTCATAGATGATTCAATTTTAAATCGATCCAACTTGTTTTGATCAGCGTTAATAAATTGTTACTTAGCATCAATGTGGTCAAATAACCCAAATATTGAATATTCTTTACATTTTCAAGTGCGTTCTCTGATAAATCCAGATACTCCAACCGCGAGCTAAGTTTAATAATGCAGTTACGATAGGACATTTTCAAAATCACATCGGACAATCTGATTTCCTTTGAGACGTAATTTTCGAAGATTACTATTCTTAATTGACAGCGAGTTGATCTGATTCCCTTCAGCCGATAATTCTTCCAAATGATAAAGATTAGAAAGTGCTAAATTAATGTAAAAGTACCTGAGAGATCCGTCAAACAGTTAAACGAAATGTCTAGTATTTTCAAACACTTCAAGTGGGAAAAGCTCGTCAGGTTTGACAGTTGATTCCTGCCAATAAACAACGATCCAGTTGAATTCGGGATTTCATCAACAAACTTCAGCTGGTTGTTGGAAGCAATGACTTTTCTGTAGTTCGTTTTGGCGTTTATCAAACCTTGTAGCGAATCCAAATTTAAATTTCCAAGATCAATGTAATCATTCGACGTACCAAATGGATTAATCTGTCTTTGGGTTGTGAGACTGCAACCATTTTTAGAACTTTTTTCAGTTTTGTTCAAATCAGTACAGTCAATTTCTACCCCGCGAGCAATATAATTAGACACATTGTGCAGTGAATCCTCCAGGTGCTTGAACTGCATGGCGACATCCGATTGTGATCTGTGAATTTTCTTTGGTTGTCTGTAATTCATTGGCGTGTCATCATTTGGGCTTGAATATCTATCAGTGGTTTTAATTTCCTTTACAGAATCGATCAGGTGGGAATGATCTTCCTTTTCGATGATTGGATGATCCAGCTCAGAATGGTGCTTGATTGGTTTGTCCGTAAACAGATCAGCTTGTTGTTCCTCGTGTGCATTTTCCAAGGACGGCTCTTCATCAGATGGCTGATCAAGAAAGTCAATGTTTTCAGGATACTCTTCTCTGTTGGCTTTATATCTTTCCAGATCTATCGTTTGATCTTTTTCGGGATAGTTGATTGTCTCCATAATTTCAGATAGTTGGTTTCTTGTTAGTGTATCATATTTATTCTTAAATAATCCTTTTTCTGGTTCGAATACCTGCATAAACGCTGGTTGAGCGGGTTCAAACAGATCACGCAATTTAGGGATATTGGTCGTTTGCAATTCTGTTTCATTTATCTGCACTGTCCCCAGATCGTTGATTGGTGAAGCGATTGAATCTCGCGCTGAATCAACCCACTCCTGAATGTCGAATTGCGAAATCATTTCGAGATTTTAAAAACAAAAAAACAATCCTTGAAAATATCTTCTGTATTTGCCAACCACAGGCATCTGAGATTTGTAGTTGCAACTTTTTATCATACCAGGAATACCTCAAGTGAAGCGCCATTTAACCTGCTTCCATTCGAGTTGAATTCCGAGATAAAGCAGCCTTTTATGGATCGACAAGAAAATTTGATTGGTTTGATACCAGGTAATAAGCCAATTCAACGCATTTAACAACTATTAGAACCCATCTATTTTCGGTTTTAAAAGTAAACTGGTTGCGATTCCCAAGTCCAGCGATCAGAACCAGAAACCTCAGTAACCGCGTTCTCAACAGCAAGTAAAAAGTAATTGATTATCATTTGCGGCTTGCATGATTGAATTCTTGTCACACTTTCAGCCACACAACCCAGCCAATCACAGTAACAATCCAGAAATGACTTTCCCAAACTCTAATGAAGTATCTTTCCTACGACGCAATTGAATCAATCAATAATCAGCTTTCATATATCGACAACGGAGATACAAGGATATTCGGCCGAATGGAAGTTTATTCCTGTAAGGCGGTTTTAATACAGGCAAATCCACGACACAAGATAGAAAGTTAAAACACCATATTGACAGTAAATACGAACAGGAAATGGACTTTGATGTTATCCTGTCGCCTAAATCACCATGTAACTTACTTTAAATCAGACGGACCGCTATCTCAAACAACTTCCAGAAAGACTTTGTTTTACTTGCTGTCGACACTAAACGCTGTTTATCCAGACTATGACTTTAGCGATACGAAACCGGAACTTTTTACGAAAATACCGACCGCTGGACTTGTTATTAATCAAGTAAAGAATCTGTTCTTTGTACATTTTGGAAATAGTCAGCCTGTTGCAGATTCGATATGGGAAAGTGTCGATCAAGTCATGAATATCAAAGTAAGATCAACTAACGGCAGGATTGCGATATTTATGCCTTTGCGCCGGGAAGGGATGTGGAGCCCGATGCTGAAGAGGGGAATCTCTGGAGGTGAGCTATACTAACTCTAGTTTCTACTACTTTTTCTACAACAAGCAGGAAAGGAGGATATTATTCTTTACCGCGAGAGCCGTCAGGTACAATCTATTAACGCAGTGTGTTGGCACCGCTTCAACCAGAAGAGACTAGTGAAATGATGTACGACTCTGTATCAGAGGAGGAAGACTTATTTTCCAAATCTCTATCTTACGAGCAGTACACAATGCAACAAATGGACATATAATTCACGCAATATAATCTTTTTTTCAAAAGTTTATTAAACGGCTTCTCTTGCAGATTGTTGATCGCTTGTTTCTGGCTTCATTGCAGGCTAATGTTAGTAAAAAACTCACGAATAACAAAACTTCCTTGATGTTGTTGGAATCTGTCAAGAACATGGTTAATCTATCAATTCCAAGACCCCATCCAGCAGTTGGCGGCAAGCCATATTCAAGAGAATTACAGAAAGTTTCGTCAATAAGTTGAGCTTCGTCGTCTCCCATAGCCTTATCTCCAGCTTGTTGTTCAAACCTTTCCCTTTGTTCAAATGGATCGTTCAATTCTGTGTATGAATTGCAGACCTCCTTGGTAGCAACAAAGCATTCGAAACGTTCACACAATCCAGGCTGGGATCTGTGTCCTTTTGCTAATGGCGACATCATCTTTGGATGTTCAGTGATAAAAGTAGGAGAAATACACTGGTTTTCAATGAAATCACCAACCAGTTTGTCCAATAAACGAGCATTAGTCCTTGGAGCAGAGCAATCGACCTATTGTTATTAACAACTACCTTGTTCTTCTTGCAAAGATCAGACAAGAACTGGTTGGCTTCTGGCGATCCAAGAGTGTCGCTTGGAGGGAACTTGCATTTCAACACCCTTTCTAACTCAGGAATCATAGAGACTCTTCTGAACGGCGGAGTAAAATCAATATCCATTTCAGGGCCTTCAGGGCCTTGTGGATGATACTTTACTTTGTAAGTGCCAAACAGTGACATTACCAGTCCAGACAAGAAAGTTTCAGTAACTTCCATAAGATCATAAACATCAGCATATGCCATATAGAATTCGCAAGTGGTGAATTCAGGATTGTGGGTCATATCAATACCTTCGTTGCGGAATTGTCTTCCAATTTCATAAACACGGTCCAAACCGCCAACAACAAGCATCTTCAAGTACAATTCAGGAGCAACACGCATAAACAAGTCCAACTTGAGGTCGTTGTGGTGAGTAACAAAAGGCTTTGCAGTTGCACCACCAGCAATCATGTTCATCATAGGAGTTTCGACTTCAAGGAAACCTAGCCCATCCAAAAATTTACGGAGATAGTTGACAATCTTTGCCCGGACAACAAACTTGTCGCGGACATTGTTGTTCATGATCAAATCCAAGTATCTCATACGATATCTTAATTCTTGGTCCTTGAATCCGTAATTAGCTTTAGGAAGAGTGCGCAAACATGGAGTCAACAAAGTAATATCGTGAGGGAAAATCGATAACTCACCCTTCTTTGACTTTCCAGGATATCCTCGAACACCAACAATATCGCCACGTTGAAGAATTGAATGAACTTGATTGAAATCTCTTTCCGAATCCTGAGCAGAAGCCATAATTTGAATTTTGACGCTTTCGCTGTGCAAATCATAGAAAACCAAGCCTTTTCCTTGTGAACGAATGTTGTGCACTCTTCCGGCTACCGTAACTGATTCTTCAACACGCTCCCCGTCTGCTAACGAAGAATACTTTTTAATGTAGTTTGGAATCGAAATGCTGACATGAAATTTGTTTGGATATGGGTTTGGTTCCAAAGTTTCACGCATCTTGAGAACAGCCTTGCTTCTGTTTTCAAAGTACTGTCTAGGATCCAAAATCTCTTCTTCTACCTTTTCCTTCTTTACTGGTTGCAGGGCAGCCTTTTCAGCTTTTTGAGCTTCCTTTTCTCTCAACTTTTGACGCTTCTTGAGTTCGCTAATTGTTAATTCAACGAACCTCTTGGAGATTTTTTCTCCGGTAACTGGATCATCATACAACTTTGGTTGGTCTGCCATTTTTGATTTCAAAATTTTTTTTTGGCTGGAGATTTAACTCAGATATGACTCTATCGACAATACCTGGGCATGATAATGATTTGCGCACTCGCTTTGAACAGGATTGGAATGAGTGAGCATGCTTCTGTGCCAGCTACAGACAAGATTGAATGATGGTTTCGCGCCATTGTGACTCAATACTCCACCAGTAGCAGGGTGAACAACTAGAAAGAGTTACGGAAACGAATCTGTATGACTTTTATATTAAAGCGAAATTTTTACTTGGCAATCTCAAATGGTTGTAAAAGTTGGAGACACAATTCCGAATGCAACATTAATTCTCTCGTCAAACGCAACCGAAAGGGATGCTTGCGCAATCCCAAAGAAAATCAGCTCCAAAGAGCTATTGAAGGGGAAAGTTGTGTTGTTCGGTAATAGTTATTAATGCAGCTGTTCCAGGATGTTTTACCCCGACTTGCCATATTTCTCACCTGCCACCTTATATCTCTCACTATGAAGAATTTAAAAAGAAGGGTGTGGATGCTATTTATTGCTTGTCTACCAATGATATATTCGTTATGGATGCGTGGGGGAAATCTGTAGGTGCTGACGACAAAGTAAAGATGGTGGCCGATGGAAATGGTGAATTTGTAAATGCATTAGGCTTGAATTTGGATCTAACTCCGCAAATGATGGGTGCAACCCGAGCAAAGAGATTTGCTTTGATTGCTCAAGGTGGAGTAATCCAGCATTTGGCAGTTGGGGACGTTGATTTGTCTGGTGCCGAAGCAATCCTTGCAAAGTTGTAATAAATTTCATTGCTTTTGTGTACTCTAGCTCCTACTAGTAATTTGCAATAATAATGCGCAAAACTATTTATTTAACACTCTAATCTTTGTCAAAAATTCATATTGTTCGAAAACGAATAATCAAACTCATTTCCAAGGCCAAACTCTTCTTCATTACCAAGTGGGTTTTCAGTATTCATAAGTGGGTTCATGAGCATCATGTCATTCATGAGGGTATTTGAATTATTTGTAGAAAACTGATGTTGGTAATATTCCGGTTGTGTAAAAGGGGAGGCAAACGGCGATTTGTTGAAATCCTTGTCGTTCTGTTGTCTAAACTGCTGGGTTAACAAACTGGATTGCTGCTGTAACTTCCATTGTGCATTCAAGTTTTCGTTAGAGTTTGTCCATGGAATCGGCTTTGGGGGAGCTTTCTGTTTAGCATTCCCCCACTTTTGTTCTTCGTTATGCCAACCTACACTCTTACTAGCAGGTTTATTTGCAGCCTGCCATTTTTGTGAGTTTTCAATTTTAACAGCACCAGTGTATGAACTCAGATTAGAATCCAGCTTAAACTGGCCCATGTTTGGAGAACTATTCTTTTGGAAATCTATGTTGGATTTTTGAAGAGTGTCGCTTGGGGCTGATTTTTGAAAATTCAAATTTGAGAATGAATTGTTTGTGTGGTTTCTCTGATAGTTATCAAATGACGGTTTCTGGAAAGAATTACTGAGAGTTGATTTTTGGAATGAATCACCAGCGTCATTTGAAGATTTTGGAAAGTCGCCGATTGATTTTTGCTGCATAGAGTTGAGAGGCCATCCTGAAGGGACAGGAGGCTTATCTTGGCTCCAAGAATGCTGTAATGAATTCGCTCCAGAGAACTGAGTTGGTGTAGGAACATACATGTACGGAGTAGCAGAATTAGAGTACGGTTGGCCATGATCATTATCAGGCCTTGCTCTTTTTCCAGTAGAAACATATTCTTGTTTCTGCGGGTAGCTAAGGGATGTATCGTTCGGAGTTGGATAGTCTGGAGAATACAGAGTTTTCTTGTCCATACTTTTTCCAACCGACACAGAATCGTGCTCTGAAAAAGAATTCTTTGGCTCTCTCATACTTGTTTTGATTGGAATAGGAGCTGTCGATTTCGATTTCTTTTCAGAATCATCTGCATCCTTTTTAGACTTTCTGTTTCGTTTTCTAATTACATCAGTCTTCATGCGCAATGGCCGATTGACCTTGTGCAATTTGTAAAACAGCCCGCAAGCGTTGCATAGCGTCCCCCCGTTTTCATCTCTTCTCCATAGTACCGTCTTTGTGGTATTGCAGTTACCACACACCTTTTGGCTCAAGTCAGGTTCCGCTACTTCTTCATTACCCATTTCTTTATCATAAATATCTACATTTTCTACACTTTCGACAGGTTTGAAAAAATCAGTAAAGTTGGACGGCGAGTACGATTCCGATTTGAATTCGGGTGATTCGTATGAAAATTCTGTGATTGGAGATTCATTAAAGACAGTCGGGAGAGAATATTTGCTTTGATAAGGAGAAACTGATTCTGAACCGTCCTTTTCCTATTGTTAAAATTTAAACTACTTGATTCTTCAAAGTCATGTGAAACAGCCTCCATGAAATGTTTTCAAGTCTGGCCCCGTCCTCCAAAGCATGCTAATATAAGTGAATCGTTACTTTGGCTTTGGAAAACAGTCTCCATGCATCGTGCGAGTCTGTTCGCTTGCTCTTCACAAGCTCGACGATTGATTGGCGCTCATTGTCCTTTTCTTCTTTGCCTGAAATTAAACTTTTCAGGAGCGGCTTTCTGCTTTCCAACGAGATATCAGTGGATACAGGCTGGTTTGTATTCATCGAAATATTAAAAAGTTGAAGTTCAGTATTTTCGTTTTGAATTTGATCATAGTCTAAGCCACACAAGTCTGTTACCTCATTTTCACATGAAATATGATATTTTTATAACAAACAAAATGGATTTGAAGCCAGCGTTGGATAGCGAATTACTTGCAATCGATTTTAAACGCAATTTTATCCGTTCGCTGTTGAATTGAATAGATTCGCCGTTGTGGAGCCATCTATCTGTTTCAAGTGGTTGGGGACCTTTGTAAGATAGTAATTTTCCCATATGAAAGTGGGCATTATTATGGAACATGTTTGTTTTTAGATAAGCTTATAGGCTGATGCCAAACAATTGGCGATATCGAAATCAGCAAGTTAAAAATAGCTGGTTTTGAAACATTGAAATTGCTAATTTAACAGTCTCCGCATCTCCAAACGGCAATGGTGACACAAGCACTTATCAAGCCGTCGATTGCAGCTATATACAGCACTGCAGGTATCGCAAATCATGGAAATATTCAATTGCATTATGGCTATTTGGCCTCGCATTGATTTGGCCCTCTGCGAGCTGCAAATACAAGAAATGCTGAATCAACCATAAATATAGGGCAAGTTGGCGAATGACAGCGCGAAATCGCGTCGATTGAGCACTTGACTTTGTTGATTCTATAGATAAGCTCTTGTGACTCCTAATCCACCAAAATTTTATCTTACGGGCGAAATTTTTGGTTTTTGTCGGTAAATAACTATTCGCATTCATCATGAATAAATTAAAATTAAAATCCCGAGTATTTAAAACGTCGCAAAGATACTAGGGTTAATTTCACCATGCAAGTATTTGAATCAAATGTCAGTCAGATCACATGCTGCAGATTTTCAAAAAAAATCCAATCTAACAATATGGTAAAGGGGGAAATGGATTCTATCAAGTCTACCATTGCTGGTGCAGCAGCTGGTATTAGTGCAGTGTTGGCAGGACAACCGTTCGATACTCTCAAGGTCAGATTACAAACCAGCAATCAATACAAAGGATTGGCAGACTGTTTCAGACAAACTATCGCAAAGGACGGAATTTTTGCGTTATACAGAGGAATGAGTGCGCCATTATTAGGCGTAACTCCCATGTTTGCACTCTCTTTCTGGTCTTACGATACTGGATGTCGTCTAGTTACTTATGGAAAGCCAAAAGATTATAAATTGACTTTGTTTGACTATTTCTTGGCCGGTGCATTTTCAGCTGTGCCTACCACTATTATTACCACACCAATGGAAAGAGTAAAGGTAGTATTGCAAACCCAGGATCAAATTGTTGGAGGAAAGAAATACAAAGGTATGGTTGATGCTACCGCTGGAATGTTTAAAGAAGGCGGCATCGGTGGACTTTACAGAGGTACCATCGCTACTTTGGCTAGAGTAACTAGATTTTCATTTTAGGACGCTCCTGGATCTGCTGCATATTTCGTTGCTTATGAATACTTTAGGGAACTATTGTCTCCTAAAGATGGATCATTCTCTCTAGGAGCCGTTTTGTTCTCTGGTGGTATGGCTGGTGTTGCCATGTGGTCTATTGCAATTGTACTTTTTTCTTATCATAGCCGCCTGATGTTGTCAAATCTAGAATCCAAGCTGCTCCAGTTGGAACATATAAAGGATTTACGGACTGTGCCACTAAAATTATAACAGTAGAGGGCCCACAAGCTCTATTCAAAGGTCTTGGTCCAGCATTGCTCCGTGCATTCCCAGTAACTACTTTTTAACACTAGGCAAATGCAGCTGCTTTCCTTGGACGTGCAGCCTCATTGGAAATCATGCATAAACTATGGTAAATATATCATTTTATCACAATTATTATATATTATGGAGAATCTGCGATATGAGAGCTATGCTTGTGCTTGGTCGTTGGCACTGCAATTACAATTCCGTCTCCCATTACCTTGACTGTCATATCTTCGTCCAGAGAATGCAATTGGTTTACAATTGACCCAACTGACGAAACAAAACTAACAATACTCCGTGCGGGGCTGCCTGCCTCCTCTTCTTTTTGTTCATAGTAGTACATGACGATTGAGCAGAGAGTTGAAACAATTCCCAGCGAAATAAGGAATGCAAGTGTTGGGATGAAATCATTTGCAGATGAGAAACTCCTAATGAATGCAATCACCAGAGGGAACCCAAAGAGCGATATGTTTAGCGCAGTAGCGAGCAATCCGTAAGCGGTTGCGATTTGGTCGCTCGCAACTAGATAGGGAACACAGGGCCATATGGTAGCCGCAAATAAAGAATAAGCAAGACCTATGATACTCATTCCTATCATAGGTGTCAGGTCAGTGAAGGCCATCAGCGAAAGAGATGTGCAGAGCAGTAAACCAGAAATAATCATTAAATGGGACCGTTTGCCGTAATAATCTACCGCGATTCCGCAAATTGGAGATCCAACAGCTGAAATGAAATCAGGGATTGACATTACTAGAGTTAATATCCGATTTACCAAACCCTGCCATTTCAGCATCGTCATGGTACCATTTTTGTTGGAAAACTAAGTCAGTCAATATTTACAATCTGTACAGATATGGAAAAATGGCACCACAGATCCGTACATTGTTACGGTGACAGCAAATAGAACCCAAAATTGCTTGGAAAATGACAAGATCTGCGAAAATTTGAAAGCTTCATCGATTGATAGGATTTCTTCATCGTCGGCAAACTGGACGATATTGTCGATTGACTCTGACAAAGATTCTTGGTTTTCGAATAGCAATTCACTGGTTTGCTCGTCTTGCTCAAATCCAGAATCTTCAATTTCTGATTCTAACGGTTTGTAATCATTTTCTTTTGGTGCTATTCTGTGGATCTGGGTTAAAAACAGTCCAGAGATTAAGCCTGCGAACGCGATACCAAGACCTGCCAAAAACGGTGCCAAAATCGAGTATTTTAATGCTAAATAAGGGCTGACGTTGTCGTTTAACCCGGTAGCGATTCTTGCAAACGACAGATTTGCTCCTAGAGCGAATGCCAGCCCCTTTCCCCTGAACCATCTCGTTGTAATTTCTGCCTGGCCCACGTCAAGGCTTTCTGCCCCTAACCCAAAAATTAATCTTCCAACCAGCATGATAATAAAATGCTTTCTTTCTACGCCATAAGCAAATATTGCCTGGCCGATACAAACTAAACAAGAAAATATTACAATCATTGCATTCGAGCCTATTCTGTCTATGAGCACTCCTCCGATTAAGGGAAGGATAATATTTGGTAATGAATACACCGAATAAAGCAAATTGATCTGTGTTTGGTACAAGTTGTAGTCCGTATCCAGCCATTTTCGAAGAGGAACATTTAACGCGGCGGGCAAATCATAACTAAGTCAAATCTTGGGTACCAATAATAGTTCCCAGCAGTCAGCAAGCCTGTGAACACCAGCACTATTGCCAAGAAGAACTTGCGGTACATTTTAGGCAAATCCACGTTTTCTACTCTTTAAGGATGAATCTCATCGTGGAGATCCTGGACATAATAGGTCAAAAATCGTGTAAAATAGGTTTATATTCATATATTTTAAAATCCTTTGAATACGCCGTCAAATGGATCACCCCATTTTCCATTAGTTGTATGATGTGTATCTCCAAGTATGTCTTTATAGTCAGTCTGCACACCTTTAGTCACCTTTTCCATTTCCAAAGTTTCTGGCGATGCATAAGCGGGAATGACCGGCGGGTTAAACCCTCTATGTCCAATCTTTTCCCATGGAATTTCATGGAACCACTCTTGCTTTTTAATGTCGCCAGCCCCGTGTGCACCTAATCTTCTCCTAGGGTCTACTTCCAGCAAGCCTGCACACACGGTTTTGATTGGCCCAGTAACTTGCGGAGTCCATTGGATCTTTCCGCTTTGTATGTTTTGATAAATACCTTCCGAATCATCAGCTCTAAATGGGGTTTTTCCAGAAATCAGTTCAAAGATCAATACACCCAAGGACCACCAATCAACCGCAAAAGAATAAGGCTTTGAAGCAACAATTTCTGCAGCAATATAGTCTGGTGTACCACAGAATGAACTGGTAGTTGTGATTAGTCTCTTGGCAAATCCAAAATCTGCCAATTTAATATGTCCAGTAGAATCTAATAATATATTCTGTGGTTAGCCAATTCGTACTTCTGGTTTCAAATCCCGATACACAACCTTCATTGAATGCAGATACTCTAATACCGCGAGCACTTCTACCACGTAAAACTTTGCTTGCGGTTCAGCAAACATCTAGCATTAATTTAGAAATACTTTGGATCTTCGAAGAAGCGTAAATAAATCTCCGCCGGCAACAAACTCCATCACCATAAATAAATTCGATGGGCTTTGAAAAGTGTGATACAAATCTACCAATAACGGATGCTTCAATTCAAAAAGGATATTCTTTTCGTTCATGATTTGTCTTTCTTGTTTTAGCCTAACCACCTCTTGTTTTTTAATTACTTTAAGGGCAAAGTATCTACCAGTAGAAGTTTTCAAGCGAACTAAAAACACAGTGGCAAACCCTCCCTTTCCAACCCTTCTAATAACATAGTAGTCATCCAAACATTTAGTGCGTGTTTCTAGTGGAGGAGAGCTAATGTCGAATGCCGAGCTTGCTGGGATGTTTGGGCCATGCCCATGAGTAGCTGCTTGTGATAATTTTATGCTGGAAGAGTTTTTGTTTTCGACAGTCTTCTTTTTTTGAATTGACAGGTCTAACGATGATACATGTTGGCCGGAAGATGGGGTATTGGAACTAATCCCTTTCAATCTTTTACTGAAAGACAATAATCTTGCCTTCAGCGGGTTTGGGTCAAGACCTTTTTGTAAATCCTTGTTTGATGATTTTGGGCTGTCATTTGGAGTCCCACCGTGAGGAGTTCCAGAAAGTGGACTTCCAGCAGGGCTCTGCTTACCAGTTTTTGATTTTAGCTTGACTGATGGCTGCGCGCTAATTTGGATATGCATAGATTTAACTTTTTCGCCTAATCCTTCAGTTTCCTTTTTCGTCCCTAATTCATCGCAGGAATCAGAAAACATTACTTCTCCTCCAAGTGTCGAGTTCTTGTAAGATGCTTGAGCTGGGGGGGTTGCAGTCCCAGTTTCTGGTAAATTTGGTAGGTGGGGCAAGGCAGTTATGCTACTTTTAAACCCTCCAGGTGCTGTATACCCTCTAGATAATGAAGTAATTGCAGGTTTTGAAATTTGGGAGGATGAAGAAGAAGCAGTGAGAACTTGGCTTCCGTTCCTGGAACTAACACTATTTCTGTGTGTAATTTTTTCCTCTTTGGAATCTAATGCAGTTGTGCTGCTGTTTGCGCCTGTGTAAAACCAATAAATACCTGCCAATTTCTTGTCTCCTTCCTGTTTTAATTTTTCTGTTGCCTCCAATGGTTTACGTGGAAGGTTTGGCGACACCTTGGTTTTCACTTCTATTTTTGGATTCTGTAGATTATTTGGCAGTTCTATCATTATCGAAAAGTAAAATTGGCAAACCGCAATTGTGATGAATATCCATGTCAATCAACAATGGCAGTCCCATTCACGTTACTTTGAAGTGCAAAAATCCGCCAAGAAATAATTTATTATGATTTCTGCAATTTCCTTAGCAAACCATCTACATCTGATATTCTCCAGTCCCATTTCAATTTCCAGGTGTAATCGGGCTGTAAATCAAATATCTCGTCCCAGGGAGTAAAGTGAGGAGATGTGAAAGTTACCCCAAATCGCGTTCTGCGATCTCTGAGTACAGGAAGCCCAGTGGTATCGTCAGTGACGATAATTTCGATATCAGTTTCTATTATAGTTTCGATTCTAAAATATACACCTTCGTCAGAAGCAGCCTTTAGCAGCTCCTTTTGTGCATTGTGATTTTCAAAATGTGAATACTCTTCCGGTATATTTAAAGTAAGAAATCCAAGCCAATTCTGGGCTGCGTATCCTTCTGGAACGGGAAATGGCCCGTAATATAAATGTGCACCAGTGACAACCACATTTATAGGCTTGGTGATTTGAAATTCTACACTTTGTTTTTTCTGCTTCAGGGTGTGATAGCCGGCAATAAATTTACTACAAATACCTTTGGTCATATATTGTATTAGGTGGTCGCTGTCTGGAGCAAATTGCGGATTTGAAAGAGCAGCGAATACTTCCTTGACTGTAGCTGCAACATCCTCCTGGAATTTGTAAGGAAATTCATATGCGTCGTCTTTCAAATGCTTGCTTATACGTTCAGTGGCCAGCTTCAAGTTTTGTTTGGCTTTGACGGATTCCCAAAAAGTTGGAATTGGTTCGCTGAAATTCACTCCTGAAAGGTTCCACGGATACTCTATTGGCTGCTGCTGTTTAAAAAACCCGAAAATAAATCGTTTTGTGATATATTGAGAATTCCTTTTCAAGATCATTGAAAAATTATTTTTTTTTGAAACCACTGTCAGACAAATTAGAAATTCAATGCTCGTTTATTAATTGTTCCTCTTTACTTTTTTACCTTTAGGGCCGGCAGCAAACTTCTTGCGCTTCTTTGGCAGCTCTTCTTCCCCTTCGCTCTCGGATTGCAAATTCTTTAAAAGGTCATCAAAATCATCTGCGCTTGCAAATTCCGCCTTACCAGTGCTGTTTTCAAAGAAATCTCCTGTATAGCCTAATTTTTTGGCTTTACTTGACAGAGTATCTTTCTTGTTTTTCTTTTTAGTGCGCTTTTCGTCGTCAGAGAGTCCATCATCAAGCAGGGATGAAAACAGGTTATCCTCTTCATCGCTCCCGCCTTGAGCTGCCAAATCTTTGGCAAAATCCGCGCCATCGTCAATATCTTCAGGCTCTTCCCCAATGTAGTCGTCTTCCCATTCATCGTCGTTATCGCTGTCTTCAGCATCTGGCCCGTCGGTTGCCCAAGCAGCCATATCTTCGCCATCTTCTACATCGCTACCCTCAGATCCCAGCCCATCCATCTTTTTAAATATTTCTTCCATATTTTCTGGATCCAAAGGCTCGTCATCAGAACCTTGTTCCATATAATCAATATCTTCATCTTCAAATTCAACATCATCACCTTCATCCATATTAAGGCCGGCCTGGTCAAATCCTCTTGATTTGGTCATTGCATCCCAAATTTCAGCTTCATCAATATCTTCCTGATCCGAGTCAGCAAGCGAAATGTCATCAGGTACATTTTGGGACGGCTGCTTGCCAGTCTTTCGCTCTTTAAAGTACTTGTAGAAGAATAATTCATCGACCGGTACAGCAGTTTCCGGTTGAGATAGCCAAACAGATTGGTTTACTGGAGCGTCATCAAGGGGCATATCGGCACCTAGTTCTTCATCTTCATAAATAGCATTAGCCTTCTTTCTGCCACCTACTAAAAGCATGTCATTCTGTTGGGTTGTGCGAGGTTGCATGATAGAAGAACCATGATGAACAGTCTTGACTTTCTTTGGAGCTTTATAGACAAACCTTTCCAAAAAGCGAGAAAGTGTGTGGTTAAGCAATGGGTCATAGTTCACCGCACCTTCTGGAACTACAATTGGATTGCCGCCCAACAAAGTCTTTGCATATAAAGCGACGGTCGGGTGATAGTGACTTGCAAATGGTACCAATTCCCACAAACAGGCTGAAGTTGCATTTGAATACAGTGGATTCCGCTTTCTTCCGTCATACTTGCCAGACTTGTTTAAATGTTTAAAATTATTTTCTTCCACTAACGAGTCCTTATCGGTTTCTCCATCGTCTTTGGTTGCGTCATCCAAAGCGCCGTTTTCCTCACCTTCTCTGCTTTCTTCATCTTGGACAGAGCTCTGTTCACCCTCAGAATTACCCGCATCAACATCCACAAACTTTTCTTCGTCGTTATCTTCAGGCTGGGTTACCATCGGCCACAATCCTGGTCGCTGATTGCATAACTCACTAAGCAGAAACAAGCTACCACAAATCAAAGGCACTTGAGCAAACGATATGCATTGGCCAAGCCTCTTTAAGAACGAACGGACTCTATCAATTACAAGGTCCGCTTTAAGAGCTCTATACAGCAAGTTGAGATAGGTCGCTTGTCTCGAGGCATCAAACAATCTGCGGTCCAGTAGTGTATCATAGAGAACAGTGTAGAATCTGTCAGATAAAACATCTCTTGCGGATTGCACTTGGAAAATCAACGTCAATGCCTGGATACTAGTGTTGAAGTTGGCAATATGTGATATTACAAACAGCGTATTCATATGGGACTCGAATCTGGATCAATGCTTAACTTACACTTTAGTTTCTAATGAAGCAAACGGGAACGCACGATTAACACCTGTAAGCAAGGCAGCCATCATTTTTGAATTTACTCCGTCGATTTTAACTAGTGCTGGAGCAGTTTCGGCATTCTTCTTCTTTGGTCCTCTATTATATTTACTAGATCTCTTTTTGCCTTTCTTCTTTTTGTCGTCACCTTTTGTTTGAACAGCTATGTCTTCTTTTTCTTCTTTCATTGCTTGGACAATGGCTTCAAAGATAGTGAAATACAAATGGACAAGGTGGTTGGCAGCCTCAACATCTGCCTTTGATTTGGTCAAAATGATTTGATTCAAGAATGTAATTGCATAGTATCTGGCTCTGTCGGCTACATTCGGCCTGAATAGTAATCGTTCTACTTCTTTGATTACAACCAATTTCATAGCAGGGTGTTTGATTAATAATTGTGTTAATAAATAAGTTGCCTTCGAAGCAATTTTTCTGTCCAAATCACCCTTCGATTAAATAAATTTTACCATCTTGTTTACCAACAAGCTCAACAGATTATCCTCTTGTTCCGGCTTATCGCTCAGTAACTCATAAACAGTTATCAGCATTTTTGATTTTACATGTTGCAATACATCCTTGGATAATTCCTGCGGTTAAACCAAATTACCTCAACAACTTGAAGGAAATCATAGTAAGCCTTCTTCAAGGCATCTTCATAATACCAAACTATCAAATGAGCAGGAGATGCTTCGTGAGAAAGACAAGGCTGGTCGACAAAATACTTTAATTTTCTTTCTGGAAGCAAGTTGTTTAGTAGTAAATCCTTGATACTGTCAATTGCCAACAGTGCTTCTCTTCTAGCTTTCTTTTTGGCCATTCCTTGAATTAAATGGTCATTCAGGTTTGTAAATGTGTGGACTGGAGACTCTTGAATGAGCAGCGTCAATGCAGATACTTTATCTGTCACAGTACCACTTTTCAAAATTGTAGAAACAAAATCCTTGTTTGCTTTTGAGGTTTGTTCGCGCATCGCTTCAAATTTCTTGCAATCTTCTTGCCACAGCGATTTTGCTCTTGCATATTCTTTTGCAATGTTATCTGGGCTAGGTTTGCCTTTATATTGAATTTCAGGTAGTTCATTTTCATACCAAACTGAAGAATTAAAAATCTAAATTAATACAAGGGTACTAAATCTTGCTCCAATTTGTCAACGGGTTTTGTTCCTTTAAGCATCTGAGAAACCATATCCCTGACGTTGGATTCTTCCTTTTTTCCATAGGTTGCAGTGCTGCCAGTGAATTCATCTGGATTATCCTGTAAAAACTCGTCAGTAAATGCTGCCAATTCTTCTACTCTTTTCGCCTTCTCTTCCTTTGCCAATTTCTTTGCTTCCTTCACCAATTGGCGTTTTTCTTTCTTTAGTTGCTCCTTTGTTTTTGTTTCTGGCTCATCGTCGTCTGAATCTTTTGGTATAGCTGATACGAAATCCATCGTTTGAAATAATTTCAACAAATCACTCTTCAAATTCTTCTCGTCCACTTTTACCTCTGGTTTAACTTTAACTTCTTCTTCTTCTTCTGCTTCACTTCCACTTAAAACATCGTTGAGCAAATCCAAATCAGTGTGGTCTCCGCCCAAAGCCTTAATTTCCTGGAGTAGTATCGCTCTGGAATTCGCAGGTTTACTTTTCTTTGCCATAAAAAACAAAAAAAAATATTTGACGAAATCTTTGTTCTTTCCAGCAAAATAGCATTGGGAATGAATTTAATTTGCGAATGGGCGATACTATTTGGGGATTGCAGAATCGTTTGAGATATTTTCTGGACTCTATGACGAGAGTCCATCGTTCATGCTCATCTATCGATTCAATACTCTAGAAATTATGCACTCGCTAGCGTTGGAATAATAACCAAGATTAGATTAACTTTTTCTAATCTAACCACAAAAGCTTAGATTATAGATTTGATGTTTTGTAAGAGATAAGATAAGGTTTGGATTCTAAACCTTAAAGTGGTAACAAGCTTTGAAATATACGAAATGGCCGACAAAGCCAAATTCTGTTGCGACTCAATTTCCTTTTAGCGGCGGAACTATTCCTTGCACACTTATCACAATATTCGATATTAATAATGGATAATGTCAACCTATTGTCCTTTTTCACGTTAAAATCTCCGAAAAACTACAAAGAAGAATGCGGACGCTGTACTTTAATATTATCGTTCTGACACTGACCGGCATTCTAACTGCAGGGAATTACTACTGGTAATTGGCTATTGACGCGTAGTTACGATCTTCCAGCTGCACTGAATAATCAATTAATCTCATGGCTCAATTCAACATATGCTGACTATCAAATCCAATTGAATTTGCTGTATTCTGCCTATTCGCTGCCGAATATTGCCCTGCCTTTTGTTGGAGGTTTGTTGATGGACAAAATGGGGACAAATCTAATGATTATTTTATTTGCAAGTCTGGTGTGTATAGGACAGGGAGTATTGACATATGGTGTGGCAGATAAGAACTTTAGTTACATGTTGGTTGGGAGGTTTATTTTTGGATTTGGAGCAGAATGTTTGGATGTGGGACAGTCAGACATTGTTACAAAATGGTTTAGAGGACATGGAATGGCATTTGCATTCGGACTAAATTTTACAGTCGCAAGGCTATTCACCACATTCAGTGATAATTTCAGCTCAAGATTTGCAGATTCATCAGGAATCAATTTTTCAATGAAAGTTGGGTTGGTTACTTGTGTTGGAGGCATTGTTTCTGCATTATTGATTTCACAGCTGTATAGATTGGCTCCAGGTGAAGTAATTTCGAGGAATCCATCGCTGCAAAGGAGACCAAGTGCAATGGGGGGACATTCGCGAAATACTAGCAATCTCAGTCAAGCGCCATCTCATAAGCGAGGGCAAAGCGATATCGGCCAAAAGCAAACCCATAAGCGAGGTGCAAGCAATATTTCAAATATTGACAGCAAGGGAGACAGCGTACAGGATCTAAAGAGCCTCGTTCAAAAGCTAATCCGGCATGTGACATTCCCAATACCATTTTGGTTGTTGGTATTTATAACAATCACAATGTATGGATCTATAATCCCGTTTTTTCACATTTGCGTTGACTGTATTTAATATTAATGGTAGTTTTCATTCAAAAATGGTATCCCAATAACGAGAATATGGCATATTTCGGTAATATCGACTTATTCTAGTTCTTTCAATTCCAGATTTGATTTCTGCTGTTGGTTCTCCTTTGTGTGGGGTTTTGGTTGATTATTATGGCCATCGATCATATATTATTGTTGTTTCTGGGATATGCTTTCTTGCTGCGCATTTCATTCTGGCATTTTCCAGCTACTCTCCACTCCTGGGAATGAGCATTATTGGGGTTGGATATTCGTTATTTGCGTCAACCTTGTGGGCATTCATTCCAGTATTTGTGAGTGATGAACAAGTTGGAACAGCATTTGGAATAATTTCGTCGGGTTTGAACATTGGACTATTTGTGTTCCCAATTATTGTAGGCTGGATCAGAAGTAGTTCAGGCGAATCCAATTTCTTACCAACCCAATACTTTTTTATGGTACTTTGTTTTATTGCGCTTGTAGCCTCGCTATTTCTAATACCATACGAAACCAACGCACTTGACCAATCCAAACTTAATTTATTAAACCCATCTTTAATTACTGAAAATGACCAAGTGGAAGAATATGTAATTACTTCGCTAGGAAGGGCACCAACAAGAGTGCTAGTCAAAGTTGGCGACAAACTCAAGGCTAGAAAAACTGCACATGTTGCCAGAATTCAAAGTAATACAGATCTGAAAGTGATATTACAAGAGCAAGGGAAAAATGCAGCTGATCCAAACCCACCGCATTCGGTTGATGGTTCACGCGGAAACTCAATGTCTGGTAAATTCAAAACATCCAAAAGCAAAGGATCACTAAAAAGTGTAGACACTGACCAAAGTAATTCAATTGTACAAAGCCATCCGGTCCAATCACCCAACCTGCACAAACAGGCTTCGTCAGTTATCCCTGAAGATCAGGAAGTACAGTTTCCAAGCACCCAGATTGCCTCAGAACAAATGCCAACCCACCCCGAAAAATGCTTTTCCTTTGTAGAGAGCTACCCACAAAAAAATATCGATGAGATTAGTAAAGCTCCGGTGAAACTTGCCAGCAAAGAGAATACATCCGAAACCCAAAAAAGACACCCAGATAAAAAAGAAACGAAAAGAGGACCGTCAATGGCTTCAAACAAGTCTATTAACAAATCATCAGAAGGATTAAAAGAGTGATTTGCATATTGCATCCAAAACACATTTTGGCCACTTTCTCATCTGTAGGTAATAACTCGGCATTACCAATAAATCTACTCTGTATAATGGTGATTAACCTATTAGGGTTAGGGCTTTTTTTTCTGATTTTTTTTCTCCGTCACAATTGAAAATTTCTTTACCTTAAAACAAAAATGGTAAGAAAATAGAACCCACCGGCTTATGGTCATGGAGGTGATAGCGAAAGCTCACTCAACGAATGGACGAACAATTGCGAATTCATTGAATGCGTAATCTGTTCACAACCATTCACAACCATGAACTGTATTAACCTTTAGGGCCGTGTTAGAACCAAGACCGTCAAGAGAGCTTCAAGAGTTATCATCGAAAAGTACTATCCAAGATTGACTTTGGATTTCCAAACCAACAAGAAAATCTGCGACGAAGTAATTAATGCTTAATTTAGGTTGCTATCATTGCCTCCAAGCGTCTCCGTAACAAGATTGCTGGTTTCACCACCCACTTGATGAAACGTATTCAAAGAGGTCCAGTCCGTGGTATCTCCTTCAAACTTCAAGAAGAAGAACGTGAACGCAAAGACAACTTTGTTCCAGACGTTTCTGCTTTGGCCGTCGAATCTATCGAAATCGACAAGGACACTGCTGAATTGTTGAAAGCAATCAACTTTGAATCCATCCCAAATGTTTCCTTGGTTGAACCAACTGCTGCCAACGAAGCCAACAGAGTTGTCGGTACCAACCGCGAACGTGCTCCACGTCGTCAATAATTTGTTTAATAAATATATTATATGACGTTGCATTTTTTCCTTGAAATTAATATTTCGAGTCGCCATGCAACGGAACATTCAAATAAAATCAAAGGATGGATTTCCGGTTGTAGGAACCTTGTTTACTAATGATAAATCCAACTCACATTCTGTGATTGTGCTTGCTAGTGCAACTGGAGTCCCACGGCAGTATTACACCCAGTTTGCACAACACTTGGTAAAAAGAGCAAAGGCGGTTGTAACGTTCGACTACAGAGGGATCGGATCTACAATTGAAGAGTTAAAGAAGCTAAAGGATGCAATAATCAGAAGGGAGTGGGCTTGGGATACGGACGCAATAGTAAAATATGTACAGCAGGTGTACAGCGATTGTGAAATTTTATACATTGGAAATTCTGTCGGAGGGCATCTAATTGCATTTTTGGAAACACTGCCGTTCCTTTCCAGGATTTTATTTTTATCTGTCAATTCAGCATATCACGGCTATCTACGTTCGAAATATTTTGGATACTTGTTTTACCCGTCATTCGTTGTTCATTCGTATCTGCACGGATATTGTAAAGCGAGTCAACTGGGGTTGGGAAAAGACTTGCCTGTTGGTATTGGCCTACAATGGGGATATTGGTCAAGGTTCCAAAACTATATGGCGCACAATCCAGAGACTGAAGCCAAATGCAAAAGCGTAAAGAGCAGGATCCATGTGGTTTGCTTTGATGATGACGAGCTGGCTACAAAGGAAGGCATGACATCCAACTTGTACTGGTTTTCAAATGCGGATATCAAGTTGATGATTTATCGATCAAAGGATATCGGCAGTGTTGGGCATTTGGGATTTTTCAAACTACCAGAATTGTATGTCATTGCCGACAAGTGGTTGTTTGATGGAGAAAGGCTCAATTACAAGAATGGTGGCGATTACATTGAGATCAACACTAAAAGCAAGCTTTAATAAAGGATTGGGGATAGTTGAAGTTAACAGAGAGTACCGCTGCCATAATCAATTAGAAATATTTATTAGGATTAGCTTGCCATTTCAACATCTCGCGAATTCTTTTGGTTTACTTGCTCTTCGTTCAACAATGATATCCCCAGAGGATTCCCAGACACTGGTTGTGCCATATCTTTGAAAAACTTTTTCCCCATTGAAACTGCCATATCAGTCGATAGATTGTTTCCTGCTTCATCCATTTGTGAAACAATCCATTTCGGTAGTTTGGAGCGTTTGTCTTGCCTTGCAAATCGCTGTTGTTAAAAACATTTACTTTATCGGCAAATACCATTAATCCATAATCCTGTTTCCCTCTAATGACTCTTCCAACGCATTGGGCACCATGGCGGATTGCATCAAACGACAAGAAATCATTTTCTCTGATTTGGTTGTTGTCTCTAAGATATTCCAATCGTGCTTTCAATATTCTACTTTCTGTGTATTGGTATGGAATACCAAAGAGAATTACAGTTCTTCCATACTGATGATCGAAATCCACTCCTTCTGATACTTTACCCCGAGCAACAGATAATAATATTGCACCTCTTCCGTTATCGCATGCTTCCCTATAGCTCTCCAGTGCTATTGAGGTTTCTGCCGCATCTGGGGTTTCAATAAAAATCAGCTTGTAATTAAGAAATTCTTGCAGCATTCCAAGTTCATTCCACGCAGCTACAATAGATTCCATGTACAAATAACTAGGGAAAAAACAAACTAGTCCATCTGGAGTGATTTTGGCAAATTCCAATAAAATATTTCCATAATTCCTGACCACTGCCATATCATTACGCACTTCAAACTTTGAAGAAACAGTAACTTGATCTGAACCTCTGGTTACTATTAAAGGAAGGAAACATGGCCGTACTAGTGTCATTTGATAGCTTTGAACGACACTCGGTTCAAAACCAAGAATCTTTGGATATAATTCCAAGGGAGAAAGAGTTCCTGAAGTGACGATAACAGAGCTAAATCGTTCAAATACCGGCTTAATTGCAAGAGTTGCATCCAAACAGGTAAAATGCAGAACTGGATTAGGAATAGTATCCAAGTCATTTTCAAATGGCTCATGGATCAGCATGAATCCTGTCTGATATGTAGCTACAAGCGTCGCAAATGTCGCTATTTTCTGAAGTGGCCGATATTCCTGCAAATCATTGATTTCAAGCGTCCTAATCAACGAAGAAAGACGCTCAGCACAAAACTTTAGCGGTTTTGGTTCAATGAGCGTGTCCAGTTTCAAGTGCCGTAAGAATGACACTGGAGTTTCAGCGACAACGTGGAATATTCTCATACGAGTCTAACGTTATGGGAAATTACCTTTAGATACTCTACAAATCTCCGCAAAAAGGCGACAAAGTGCTCCGCGCGTCTAATGTTGCCCGGAACACTTTCTTGCAGTATGTCGTCAGGAAGGACAGGACTAGGCATAATTTCAGCCTCTTGTCTTGCAACTTGTGCCTCTCGCAGCCCTTCTACTAATCTACTGTATTCCGAAGCCAGTTTCTCCGAGTTTGATTGTTTCATTCTAAATTAGAATTATATACGTGTCTAGTTTCTGGGACAGTTCACTCAGACACCTGGCACTGGCGTCCAAATTAGGTTTGGAGATATCAATGCTGAGCGATTCTGTACATACGTTATCTAATTAAGAATTAAAATACCAATGTTGTGCCTAAATTAGCAACCACTTACGCTTCATCAAAAACCACAATTGAGTCTTTGGATAAGTCTTTTGAAATTACTTCTGCTACTTTTGGATCTAATAAATAATGATAACTGTAGATAATTACATTTGCGTATGGCAATACTTTTCGGGCAAAATAGTAGGGACAGAATCCACTGCCTTTGCTATACTCTTTGAAATCCTCGAGGGTATACACTCCAGATTGAATTGAAGCAGCAGCAGTATCATTTTCCAAATTTTCAAAAAAGCTACACAGCTCCACATCGTTCTGGCTTCTTATCCAAGGTGCAGTTAAATTTCGGCATTTTGCATCTGTTACAACTCCATGCTTTTCCATTGAGACTTCTGGATGCACACACAGATTCTTTCTTGACGTTAGCCCGATTCCCAGGAACTGTTCCTTCTTTCCCATCGATTCTCTGTAGCTAATCAATCGCTTCAATTCTTCCAGTGCCTTTTCGATTTCCGGAACAGTACGAGAACAGTATATCAGCTTGCGCTTTTCCGGGTAGTGCATCTGATATGCTACAATGAGGGAAAGTAGTGAAATTGTTTTTCCAGTTCCCGAAGGCATTTCTAGTAATGAATGTCCCTGTGCATCCAATGTGCGCTTGATATCCTTCATGTATTCATATTGCTCTGGATATATATACTCATAAGGAAAGATAATTTCCAAGTCATCTATAAAAAACCTGGCTTAATTGGAGATTACTTCATTGAAAAATGTGAGATTGAAAATGCAAAATTCAAGAAATCATTGCCGGTATGAAATCATTTGGCGATGGGATTAGTGTCATTTCAATGAGTTACATGATATTGTATCTTTACAGAGTTGGGTGAATTAATTAAATAAATGCGGTTGAGATATTCTGCACAAGCAGCGACTTGGTTTCTAACAAAGACGTGAGTGCAAGACCGCCTGGATTGCTGGCAGATTGTTACCAAAGCAGGCGTATCCAGAAAACTTTAAAATTTATGGTAATTTACCAACTTCTAGAGTCTTATCACCCAAACATCGACAGTAGGTATTAGCCGGTTCTACCTTACTCAATCTGTTCCTCAAACTTTTAATCTTTGGCTAATATGGCAGACGACCTCATGCGACGTCAGCAATATTTGGTATCGTGACGTTTACTCGAGCTATTTTTACAACTGGCCAAAATGGCAAATGAAACAATCAGTAACTATTATTTGCTTGAAATATGCGATTATCGCTTCAACTACTTGGGTTGTGCATCTCACACCCAGTATTACTTTTCGCTAATCGACTTGGGGATGGGTTGTTTTTTAGGAATCTCAGGGTTAGCATACTTGGTACTTATCATACGGAATATCGCAAGAAAAAAAGGGAAAAAGTTTACTCTCGCTGCTTCTGATAAACTGTGTTTCTTGGTTTTTGTTACAGCTATTTTCCGAATTAGCTTAATTTTACACGCAAGGTCGGCATATTATACAGATATTAATACTCTTACAGCGTCGGCAGCTGCTCGTTATGTACAGACGAACATTGTAATGGATTTTCTCAACTATGCGTTTGCCGCCATTTCATCAAATGTTTTCCTGGTAAATTTCACTAATCCAGGTTGGTGTAGTCTGTGCTGGAGCTGGAGTTAATCTGTTTCCTGAAATTAAAATTGGAGATACTGTCATTGCTCCAGATAAAATTCTGACATTGGTTAGATTGGTTATACTTTCAGCCTCGCTCGCAATTTGTGTTGGATGGTCTACACTTGGTACATGGGGCGGATTGTCGTATTACCTTGCATTTAGAAGAGCCATGATGATATTATCCATAGCAACATGCTCGTGTATATCTATACCTGTATTATACTTTTTTGGCACAAAAGTGATTTCCTCACTAATTATTTCCAAGGACACTGGCGGCGGTGCCTCTAGAATACGAGAATCAAAGTCAATGGAAGGTATACATCATTAACAAGACAAATCTGAAGGGCGGGTATCATCTGTAAATTCAACAAAAGCTCTAAAGAAAACTAAAGGAAAAAGAGAAAAAATTGCAAATTTCAAATGGGCAATGGATCTAACATTTTGGTTGCTCTATGGAATTACAATTGTAAACTGCAGCGCATTACTGTTTACTCTGGAGGTAGACTACCTGCAGCAGCGTCAAGAACTAATCGCAATCATCAAGCTTGTCACTGATTTCTTCAATTGGATATCTATGAGCTACATTTTACTGTATCTGTATGGAGTTGGTTAATTCTGTTTAATAAATTGGTTATTTAGTCGAGAGCCACTTTAGTCTGGGCAACACGATGTGAGAATGTATGACGTATCGTAAAAGTTCCTAAAGAAAGCTACTGATGGCGAATCAAACTCTTGTCAATGGGTACCTGCTTGAAATGTGCGACCATCGAATTAACTACCTGGGATGTACCGAGGAAACGCAATACCATTTTGCTATCAATGATATGGTTATGATCATTATCAACTGTATCACCGCCTTAGGATACTTGGCCTTGATTGCAAGGAACGTTATTCGTATGAAAGGAGGAAAATTCAAAATATCTGCTTCTGAAAAACTATGCCTTTTGGTATGCACTTCAAATATCTTTAGGATAGCGTTATTAGCCAACTCACGAACTGCGTATTATATGGACAAGAGCAATTTGGGTCCAACCCCTATTGCTCGATATGTTCAGACTAATATTGTACTAGATTTCATTTTCTACGCGACTGGAGCGCTATGTTCAAACGTGTTCCTAGTAATCATGGTTAACATAGGTAGGAGTTGTATCTTCGGCAACTGGCGTGGATATGTTTGGTGATTTGAGAATCGGAGATACCGTCATTTCTCCTGCCAAAATATTGAAAATTATACGGTTGTTAATATTAAGCATCACGTTTTCCATGTGTATTGGATGGTGTACTTTGGGAGTTTGGAGTGGATTGCAATATTACGTCGCATTTAGACGGGGAACATTTATTCTCTCTGTTTCCTTGTGCATGCTCCTTAGCATCCCAGTGATGGTGTATTTTGGTAATGCAGTGATGTCGAAATTAATGGTGGCCAGTGGTTCTGCTTCCACTTCTAAGCATTCTGATTCCAATTCCAAACAAAAATACTCTAATCCACGAACTTCCAAGAGCGTTGATGGTAATTACAATCTAACACAGAAACTACTGAAAGCCAGTTATCAGACGCAGTCAAAAATCCAGTGAAGAGAGGAAAGGAGGAAAAGATTGCCAATTTCAAGTGGGCAATGGATATGACAATCTGGGTTTTGTACGTTTTCACCATAATCAATTCCAGTATGGTCTTGATTACTTTTGAAGTGCCATATTTGCAGCAGCACCAATATATCATCGTGGGAATGAAATCCTTTGGAGACTCGCTCAACTGTATATCAATGAGTTACATGCTGTTGTACCTGTACCGCGTCGGATGAGTTTGTGGTACTATTGTCGGATAATAAAATACTCTAAACATTTTCATTGTTCTCAAATTTCAGTTTTGTGGTTGGACCCATGTTCGTTTTTTCACAAAATATCGTTCAATGGACATTTGGAGAAGCGTAACCCCATTCCCAGAAAAGAAATATTCAGTAGAACTAATCCCCAGTCTTAAAGGAAAAGTAGCGATCGTCACAGGAGGAAACACTGGTGTCGGATTTGCAACTTGTACCGAACTTGCCAGAAAAGGCGCCAAGGTGTACCTTGCTGCCAGATCTGATGACAGAGCAAACGCAGCTATTGCAAAGATCAAAGCGGAAATTCCAGATGCTGATATCACTCATTTGAAACTGGATTTGCAAGACTTGAAGCAAGTCAAGTCGGCCGCCGATACTTTTAAGGCAAAAGAACCTAAATTTGACATCCTGATCAATAATGCTGGTATTATGGCGTGTCCATTTGCTCTTTCTAAGGACGGAATTGAAACTCAGGTTGGAATATATTAACCTAGTTTGCAACCAATCACGTTGGGCACTACTTGTTTACCAGAGAATTGATCAGCGCCTTACTAAAGTCCCCTAACCCGAAGGTTGTCAACCTTAGTTCGCTAGCCCATCTGCATGCTCCTGAACACGGGATTGAATTTGACAAAGTCAATGATGAAAACGCGTTGAACAACTGGAGCAGATATGGGCAATCTAAGCTTGCCAATATTTTGTTTACCAGAGGCTTGAATAAGCGATTTGGAGATAAAGGATTGCTTGCAAACAGTGTTCATCCTGGATGGGTGAATACCGAATTAGACCGTGGTGTCCAAGAATCTATGGGCTTCTTGTACACGATTACCTACCCTGCCAACTGGTTATCTCAAAAGCTCATTGCTTTGACCCCTCTTCAAGGTGCACTAACTTCTCTCTACTGCGCAACTTCTCCTGAAATTGACGAAAAGAAGATTTCCGACAAGTACTTTATCCCAATCGCAAATCAACAAGATTCCTCGCCATTGTCAAAGGACGACGCACTTGCTGAAAAGTTGTGGAAATTCACTGAAGACTTGGTTAACGAAAAGTTGGCAAAGAAATAAATTGATTTTCGTTTTATTTGAATGGCATGTATATTCTAAACATTTATGGTGCCAAGGAAAGTTCAACAACAAAGCCAAGAGTGTTGCGGACAAATTCAGTGATGTGATTAAAGTCAATCTTGTCAAGAGTGTCCAAGAATGATCCATCAGAGTTGACTACATCGTTATATGGGAATGCTTCATCGAATGTTGGAGCTTCAAACGCCAAAGCGCTGTTGTAGCCAGCGTCATACCAAGCTGCATTATCAGTACATTCATATCCGCACTTGAAAGTGCCTGTGCGGGTAACAGTGGTGTAGGTCTTAACGGTTTGAGTCAAGAACTTGGTTGCAGCAGATGTGGTGTAATCAGTGATGATACCGATACCTGGGGTTGCACCTGGTTGGACATATCCAGATTGATCAAGGTTCAAATAGGTGAACACTGGAACTTGACGCTTTGCATAATCATTTGCAACTTCGTCAGATCCAAGAAGCCCCTCTTCTTCAGCAGCGTACCAGTGGAATTCGATTGGTCTCTTTGGTACAAAGTTTTGGCTGACAAGGATGCGAAGAGTTTCAGCAATGACACTTGATCCTGAAGCACAATCATCGGCAGCTGGGTTAGGACGAGTAATGTCCCCGCCTAATCCACCTACGTTGTAGGAAATAGTGTCAAAGTGAGTTCCAGTGATAACAATGTCGCCAGGACCGGTAGCTGTTACTGGTTCCAAGCGGGCAATCACAGATGGCTGTTTCCACTGGGTATGCTTGAAATATTTGACAGTCAGCTTTACTTTTGGGGAAGCAGAGCTTGCCAAGTTGGCAACTTCATTGTAAAGCCAGGTAGCAGCATCAGCACCGTTTTGACTCTTGTAGAACCTTTCAGGGAACGATGAAAGCTTGGTAACATGTGCCTTGACGTTGTCGACTTGAATTTGGGAGATGAGTGAATTTACAAGGGTTTGTTGAGATAAAGCGGTTGGGAAAGTAGAAATCGCTTTTGGAGCAGAGAATTTTTCAATGCTGTCAAAGTTTTTAAATTCAGTCTTCTTTACCCAAGGCGGAACGGAAACTACACTGGTGATTGCAAGCGCAAGAGTAAGCGTGTTCATTTAGTCATCCCAATCAGAAACCCACTATTTATATTCTGTTGCGGTCAGATTGGTGTCTT
>JADIIU010000082.1:0-60106 GCA_027603945.1 Terramyces sp. JEL0728
GTATCTTGGTCTGTCAAGTGTGTGTATTTAGTTCTGCTTCTCATACCAAAGTTTTTAACTTGTAAAACACTTGGCATTGCAGTTCTATCTGCCATGTCTTGGGCAGTAGGGGTAGCTTCATCAGTTTTGGCAAGTGCTTCCCCGACTTTACCATCTCCAACATAAAAAGCACCTTTGTGGTAGTACTTTTGAAGGAACCGATATTTCGTTTTTTCAACTCCAACTTTGCCGTCCGCTTTGTTTTCTTCCAATACTTGTTCGTCCGTCATTTCTCTTCGTCTTTCAATATCTTCTTCATCCACCAAGCGCATTTCTCGCTCTTCTCTGTCTCTCTTTATCCTGGACAATTCACGAATCTTCCACGCAAGTATTTCTGCATCTTCGTCTGCTCCATCTGTATCATCAATAAGCATGCTATCCATTTGCTGTTCCGCTAAGTTAAAAAGTAGATTACCTTCTGCAATTTCCTTTCTCAAGATTTCCACCACTAATTCAGACGATTCTGCCTTTCTTTCCTCTAGCATTTCCTTTCTTTTCTTTTCTGCTTCTTCTGCTTCTTTTGCTAGCCTTTCTTGTTCCAAAATCGTTTCCCTAGAATCTTTCGGCACAAACACAGGTTTCAATAATACTCTTTTCGGATATGCGTCTTCCTCACTTTCCGATTCGGAGCCACTGGTATATTCTGACGATTCTTCTTGAGGAACAGGAGCTGCATTTGGGACTTTAGCCTTCTTAATTGGCTGGATGACTTTGGGTTTCTCAACTGCTGCCTGGTTCTCTGCTTTCCTTCTTGCAAGTGCTCTTTCCCTTATCCTTTGTCGATTGGCTTCCTCACTTTTTTCGTCCTCCTGTTCACCTTTCTCTGGCTGTACGTTTGGTTTCTGTTGCAACCTTTGTAATCTGCGATCCACCTTGACTGGCTCCTGAATTTGTTCCTGTTCGCTTTCTGATTCAGAGGAAGAGCTTTCTTCCAGTTTTGCACCATCAGGCGCAACTCCTCGTCTATATATTTTTGGGGGCATTAGTGATCGGATAAGAATTTGAAACTTTTTACAGTACAATTTAAAACTTCAAAGCTTCCTTTATACAGAGTAAATATATTATTTCAATTATCTAAGCAGCCCTAGCAGCATGGCCAAAACTAATAATATTATCTAAAAGTGTTGAATTTGCGACAAGCACGACCAATCGATCTGAAGCACTAGTGTCTCCCCGCAGAGCTGCTCTTTCATACCATTCAATTGCAGTACTGAGGTCTGCAGGACAGCCAATACCATCTTCATGCAGTTTGCCGAGAGCGTACATGGCGGCAGCAGAGCCCTGCGCTGCAGCCTCGCTATACCAATGGATAGCTTCTTCTGAATTCTCCTCGCAGCCTTTTCCTTCGATATAAAGGTCAGCCAGTCTGATTTGAGCCCTGGAATGCTTTTGTTCAGCAGCTAGCTGGAAAAGCTTGAATGCCTCATCATAGTTTTGTTCCACACCTAAACCTTCATGGTATAGAATCCCCAGGTTTGTTTGAGCCCTAAACATTAGAAATAAGCAACCAATAATTTCCTCGATTAGCACTCTGCTTGTACCAATATGCAGCTTTGGTAATGTCTTGTTTGCAGCCTATACCTTCTTCGTACAAATGCCCCAATGTGTTTTGAGCGACGTCACTGTCACCTTTAGCGCATTGCTCAATCCAATAGAATGCTTTACCTTCGTTCACTTCAGTCCCAATGCCATTACGATAGCAATTAGCTAAATGTTAACGGTAATACGTACCTAATACCAGCTGGGCTGGATTATGTCCTAGCTTTGCAGATTCTTGGTATAATTCAAACGCCTTTTGCAGATTTAATTCAACGCCAATTCCATTTTGGTAGCCTAGACATTAGCGACCTATTACAGTAACCTAGGGAATGCAGCGCAAAGCAATTTCCGGCGGCAGCAGATCTTTTGTACCACTCAATGGCCTTCTTTAGATCTTTTTCAGTGCCAAGTCCATATTGATATAGATGACCCAAGTTGTGCTGAGCCCTCGATGTTACATCAAAAATACCTAGAGTGTCCTTGAACTGCAGCTTTATGGTACCAAAATGAGCCTAGAACCTCATTTTTCTCAGTTCCAAGTCCGTTCTGGACACAGTACGCAAAATTGCACTGTGCCCACGGATATCCTTGCTCGGCAGATAGTTTGTAATATTTAGCAGCAAGAACTTCGTTTCTTTCAACGCCTTGTCCTTCTTCATGGATGTATCCCAGCGCATTTTGTGCATAGCAATTGCCATAGCTTGCGGATTTGCGGTACCAGTAGATTGCCTGGATTAAACTATACTTACTTCTTTCATGTTCTTTTGTACTCCTAGCCCTTGTTCGTAGCAGTAACCTAAATTGTACATTGAGACAGACTCTCCTTTGTGTGCTGCCAAGGAATAGTAATAAATTGCCTTGTCTTCATCTTTAGCTACTCCCAGGCCTTCTCCGTAGCAGTATCCAACCACTCCAAGTCCTCGCGGTTCTTGTAAATCTGCAGATCTCTTGTAATAATAAAATGCCAAATCCAAATCTTTTTCAAGTCCAGTTCCATCATGGAAGCATACTCCGTAGGCGTAACATGCTGAATCAGTAACCAATTACCAGAAGGAATGTTATATTCAACTGCAGCGGTTTTTAACCATTGAACTGTCTCTGATCCTGCTTCGTTAGCCCTATTCTTCCATTCTTCTGCTTCAACCCTGTCAATACAAACCGCTGGTCGTCCATAGTACCTCAAAAACGAGAGTCTAGCGTAAGCCATTGCACTCTTCTTTTCCGCTGCAATGAGATAGTATTTTTCAGCTTCCTTATAATTGTGTGCAACCCCAAGTCCAAATTCATAGCAAAATCCTAATAATGCCTACCATTAAGAATGCAATTACACAAGCTGGTCCGTATCCCTCAAATTCCTTTGCTGCCTTTGACAGGTATTCAACCGCTTCTGAATTATTGCCATTAAGCAGCAATTCGTTTCCTATTTCAAACCATTCTTGCAGCTTGATCAATTTATCCCCTTCGATTATTGGAACTAAAAGTGGGTCCTCCTTTGATCCCCTTCTAGGGTGTTGTGAAATTGGTTCAGGAACAGATTCGTCGTTTATGTTACCTTCTATTGCTCCTCTTCGCTTGAAGAAATTGAAAGGCATAGTTACAATCCAAAAAATTCCTAAACTTTTCGAGACCTTGCGTAACAGTATGGTTTCACCAACGAAGCCCCCCAATCCGTTTTGGCAATGTGAAACTTTTATGGAAAAGATATGTCAATCAAGATCAAAAGAACTACAGGCGGTCGCTTGCAAGCGGAAAGCTAAAGTTGAGACTACTGCTGCTGTGAATTTTCTTGCTTGGGTTGTCCCAGATTGTGAATCATATGATGTGTATAGGGAGATGAAAATATCGTGCCCAACAACAGACATATGATTGACAATGCACCTTAGATTAATTGAGCGTTGTTTCATCACAAACTTTATTTGGCTAGCACCAATTCGGTGGGAAACAACAAGATTCAACACAGATCAAAGTCCGCAAGGATTAATCTAACCGCTAAAATCATCTTTATTAACATTCCAGGAAATCTGAGGCGTGCAACAGCTCCATGGCAATTTCCGGTTCAATTGGAAATTCTGGTATATCTGACAAGTTATTTGAATTAGCAATCTTATAATACAAATATTTGCAAACCTTTTCCAAGACAACTCCTTTGATATCTCTGAAATGGATTTCATTCTGTAAACTTTCGGTAAACTGTCCAGGCGACGAAAGCAGATTCTTTATGGTTCCTGATGCGAGTGCACACTTTCTATCGATGATAAATTCAAACATGTCTGACGAAATGAGCTTGACTGTCAAGAACTCTTCGGTGCTCATCTGATTTTCAAATGTCGAAAATTTTTTTACGTGAATTGATTTAAAACTCTTGGTTTATTAATTGAAAAATTTAGTTGTTGGTTGCTTCCTTCAAATAGGCAATGACATCTACAATCAATATTCGAATTACCAGCACGGTCTTGTGGCTTTTTGAATCCAGCAAAGACCATCTTGGTTCCAGGAACATATTTCTTTGGGTTTTCGAGGTAGATAAACATTTCCTTTTCGTCCCATTTGACAGACTTTCCAGTCATGGCAGCAGAGTATGAATATCCGTCAGCAGTACCAGATTGTCTTTTAAATAATCCGTTAAGGTTTGGTCCAACTTTGTGTGGAGCTCCTGCTTCTACGACGTGGCATTGAGCACAGCGGGTTTTGAATAATTTAGCACCATTTGCAACGTTACCTACAATATGAATGCAAATTTTTACCAGCTGGAATATCACCCATTTTTAAAAAAGATAGAATTTTTTAGATTCGTCATCTAATTAAGAAGGTGCAGGGTTAGGGCTGGAAAATATTGCAAAAACAAATAATAGCAAATTCACCCCCAAGTGTACGCCCGGTCCTGGATCCGTTCATTCGGATTACTCGTAAAGTGCACTGCCCGCTTCGTCTTCCATGTCCATCCTAGCTTCTAATACCAGATTCCATCCAGACTCACCCCCACCTGACTTTCACGCGGAGATGACTTTGAATTACTGTTTTAAAAAAATATCTCCATGATGCGGTGAATTTTAACATTGTCTATCACCATATCGCTTTGCTCTCGTAGTGAATATTTGTCCAGGAATATAACTCCTTTGCTTTATGTGCCAGTAAACACAACAGACCTGCTATACAAGCATATATTTCATGGTATATGGAAATATTTGCAAATATGTAGGAATTCAAAAGTGGTTAAATGTACCTTGGAACTGTTCCGTTCCTTCCGACGAATTCCGAGTTTATCAACCCGACATAACTGCTGGTAACGTCGTACAAGCACGACTATGTTTTATTCCATTTAAACTGCGAATTTCCAATCTTGGCATGTCCAGATATTTAACAATGTCTTTGTGTAGAACGGGATCTCAAGGATCCTGGTGGATAACGATAAGGGAGACAGAGTTTATTAACCATCAAAGGCAGATTCGCTAATAGTCATTCCTGGGAACATTGTTTCGAGATTTTTTCGCATGTTACTGTCCATGATGTCTTCAAATCCGCTGCCTTTGCCTTTGAAAAGGTTGCCTAAATATTGTAGCACTTGGGTAATTCTAAATGACAACGAAATCATTGCAAGTGTTGTTTGGAAAAGCAGTTTACTGAATCCTGCACGGATATTGTAAAGTATTCCACCAGCCTGCATTTTGTATGTATTACCACTTGATTGCCAATGCAAACCTGCATTTTCAGCTGCAGAGTTGGCCATTATGTTGATTCTATTGACCGGAGAACCAAGAAGTTTGTTGTTGGCTCTGACACAACTACGATTAAATTGGTTTACTTTAGGTTCCTACCAACGAATATCAATTCTTTTGGCAGCGTCTGGGTATTCTTCAAGAATTTAGAAAGACGATTTTTTGAATTCTTTTGAGCTTCAAAAATATCGGTAATTGTGATTTTCGTTGAATGGATCGGCTTTCCAGCTTTCCAAGGCCGTGCTAGAGTAGCAGTTGCGATCACATTTAAATCTCCAATTCCCCAACTTTTGGCGATTCTTGAGGAGGTCTCAATGTCTAAACTAAACAACGATTTCCAAAATGAAGCATATTCCGTAACGAATTTTGGGCTGCACCGAACATACAAACCGTGATCTAGCAATACTACCTGAGGCTTCCCATTGAGCTTTCTAACCAAAATATTTCCTGGATGAGGATCACAGTGGACAAACCCGACTCTGAATATTTGCTACAATTAAAGAAACAGTACGTCTGCAAATACTTTGACAATTGTATCCATTACAAAGGCTGGAGATATTTGGTTTTTGACAAGCTCTTCCTTTTTGGCTAATGAATAGCCATCAATCCACTCTGCAGTCATGACCCTCTTGCTTGAATAATCATGATATACTTTTGGCACATGAACCTTGTTCTTTAGATCGGTTTGGTTGATATGGTGCAGACATATTTCAGAGTTTTTTGCCTCATTAATAAAATCCGTTTCCTACATTAAGAAAACCTACTTGGCGCAAATGGAATTCTATATAATCCGCAGACCAATATAATGGCAGCTCAAATAGCTTTTCCAGCGCAAAAATAACTACTCTGTAGCACATCATGTCCCAATATATTTGCTTTTGGATTTCAGGTTTCTGAACCTTGACAGCAACAACTGTGCCGTCCTTCAGAGTTGCTTTATGTACTTGCGCAATGGATGCACTTGCGATTGCCTTGTAATCGAACTCTTCAAATATATCTTGCGGCAAAGTTCCAAATTCCTCCAAAAATATCTGTTCGACAACTTGCTTTTCAACACAGGGAGCATTATCGAATAGCGTTTTGAATATATTGTATTGTGGTGGTAGAACTGGAACCGATGCTATTTGTTGCCCAAATTTTATGTACAATCCGCCATTATCTTTACACAAGTTTAAAATCAAATTGGCTACTCTAGTATGCAGTCTGTTGATATCTGAATGTTCATTGAAATTCAGCTTGAAATCGATTGAAATCATAGCACCTGTAATTAGTGTCTTGACATTTCGCTGGATCGTAGAATAGTAAAAGTGCTTGTCAAATGCCCATCCTGCTACTCCTACACTGCCAATCAGAGCCAATCGTCTGGCTATTTTCAAATATCTAGTCATCGAAAAAAGTTAAATTTTTTCCTCCCGCCAATTAGAATCATTTATCTGCGATACTAACTTAATGGGCAGAATTTCGGACCCATAATAGGCGAAATTAACATTGGCTAAAGTTCCTTTATTTTAAGCAGATTTTTTGTTATCTTCTTTCAAAGTGACAGTACGGTTTATCACCAAGTGATTCTTTTTAGAATCCTTGTCAACGCAGAAATAACCAACACGAACAGCTTGGAATTTGAATCCCACCGGTTTATCAACAATTGAAGATTCAATCTTTGCGTGCTTGATAATTTCCAATGAGTTTGGATTGATATCGCTTAGCCAGCCATTAGGAACTTCTTCCTTCGATTGTGGGTTTGCATGGAGAAAGAGTTTGTCATACAGTCTGGTTTCAATGTCCACAGAGCTAGCGTCGCTCAACCACTGAATATAAGTTTTTGGTTTAATTTGGCCAATTGTCTCGTAGAAAGCAGTAACTTCCACGATTTTTCCATTCTTGTCCTTTTTAACACCAGTGCATGTAATTGGATATGGGACACTAAGCAACCCAACTGATTTTCCAGGTGAGAGGCGGTAAAAGTTGGGATCCTCGTTTTCCTTAAAATCGCTGGCATCAATGTAAATGGTTCTTGTAAATTTGAGCGTACGATCTTTGTCTGAATTTGATACTTTAGCATTAATCACGCAGTCCAAAGAGAACGATGGATCCAAATTAGTGATGGTAAGTTTCAATGGTTCAGGCAACAAGAACAGACGAGGAGCAATATCATTCAGGTGATTGCGGACATAGTTTTCCAGTCTATCAACAGGGATAACAGTGTTTGCTGTTGTAACACCTAGTTCGCGAACAAAGGCATTGACAGCTTCTGGGGTGAAGCCCCTTCTTCTGATAGATGCGATGGTATACAATCTAGGATCATCCCAGCCGTCCACATGTCCATCAGTTACCAGTGCATTCAGTTTTCTTTTGGATAAAACTGTGTTGGTCAAACTTAATCGGCCATATTCCCATTGAACTGGCTTGTATAATTCAAGAGCGTCAACGAGCCAGTAGTATGATTCTCTTGAAAGCTGGAATTCAGTGGTGCACATTGAGTGGGTAATATCTTCAAACGAGTCGCAAAGACAGTGAGTATAGTCATAGGTTGGATAGATGCACCATTGCTTTGCAGTGCGGTGGTGAGGAGTGTACAAAACTCTATAGGCTACCAAATCCCAGAATTGCGGGTTTGGGTTTTGCATATCCATCTTCATTCTAAGAATGGCCACTCCTTCAGGGTACTTTCCGTTCTTCATCTTTTCAAATTCGTCCAATGATTCCTTGATTGGCCGATTTCTGTGAACACAATCTGATCTAGGGCCTTTTTGTTCGCCTCCTCTGTGTTCCTTCATCTGTTCAGGGGTGCACACGCAGACATATGCCTTATCCTTCTTGATCAATTGAACAGCCAATTCGTATAGTTTTTGGAAATGATCTGAAGAATAAGTGATTTTGTATGGCTCAAAACCTAACCACTTGACAGTGTCCAAAATAGCATCAAAATATTCTCCTTCCTCTGCTTCTGGATTTGTATCATCGTATCTAAGATACGTAATTCCATCATGTGCTTTTGCATATCCAAAATTGATATTGATTGCTTTGGAGTGTCCAATGTGCAAATAGCCATTCGGTTCTGGTGGAAACCGAGTCACAACTTTGCCGCCAGTTCTTTTCAAGTGTTCCTTCATTAATTTTGCATTGATTTGTGGGTTTTCACCAGGTTTATGAAGCCTTGCTAACTCTCCTTCGAAAACGTATTTCAAACTCTTTGCGATATCTTCAACTTTGTTGTTGGTTTCCACAGAGGCAGCAGGATCTGCAGCTTTAGCGGCCTTTTCCTTCTTTTTCTAATATTATATGCAAGTACCAGTGCCTTCAAATCATCGCGTTCATCTTTTGGACCTAAATAAGACAGCAATTGTGCGTCTAACTCTTCTTTGACAAACATTGGGTTTGCCCATTTCAACTCATTTCTTAGCGCACCCAATAAAACACCCAGCATCTGATATCTCTTGGCATCCAAATCCGCCTTCTTTTTGGCAAATAAACCCTTCACTGCTTTTGCAATTTCTTCCTTTGTAACAACAACACCTGATGATTATTTTCAAGTTACCGACACCACACGCGACATCAAATTCCTTATCAGTGATCTTGGAAGCTTTATCGCAAAATTTGATTGCAGCTGGAAATCAACTGGAAACTACCTGAAACTTGTTCCCCGCTAGCCAATCGATCACCTGCGATCGCCTTTGCAATATATGGTAAGTGCGGAATTGTGTTCTTTGTACAGGTAGACGCCAAAGTGTAAAGTAAAGCTCCTTTGGATTTTTCTACCCCGTTGTTTGCGTTTGCATGCCCAATCACTGTTTCCAAATTTGGAGCCAACTTTTTGTTTGCTGCAGTTTCTTTTGCTTTTTGTTCCGTCAGACCAATGCCAATAAACAGCTGTTCTAGATTGTCACTCATTTGTAATTTTTTCAAAGTGGGAACGGAGAATTTTTAAGCGAAACCTGACTCACTAGATATTGAACAATCGCTGTGGTTGTGCATCTGTTCAAGGTATTAGAGTTGCTTTTTCGATGAGCAGCTGTCCGCAATACACTGTATTTCTGGCGAATAAAAATAATAATGAGCACCTTAAATTTAAAAACAAGAATCGTAATTCTCTAAGCTCGAAAATATTTGTAATTTGTTCTCTTTCTTTTTTCAGTTCAAAAAACCTAATCCAGAATGAAACCGTTTGTGGTTCTAAGAATTACCCTGGAACCAGTCAATAACGCTGAGATTCAATCCAATAATGCACTATCAAGACTTGCTCCTTCATTTTGGAATCAAGAACAGCAATCGGTTAAATTTGAAGGAGGTGAATTATGTGGATCGGATCTTTACATTGGATTGTCTGATGGGACAGTAGCACATTACAGTTTAGGGAATCTGCTTGAAAAAGATAGCCACGTATTCGATTTTAAATCAAGGTTAATTCAATGTTGCTAAAGAGAATTTCAGTTGGAAGAACTGGCTGCACAAAGATCGTAGCTGTACCATCCGAATCCAAGCTGCTCGTACTAACAGGTAATTGCAATTCAAATATAGATGCGTCATTGAATTTCTATAATCTGGATCACAGTTTAACTCAAACAAATATTTCGCCGTTGAAAGGCGTGCTGTCTTACTGCATAGATAGGAACATCAAGTCACCAATCGGACTCTGCGTTTCCAGCAGAAGGGGAATATCGTATTTTGAATTGGATGAAAAGCTGAATTTGAAAAAGAACGTCCCAATGGAAGGAGGTGCGATTGTAGTTTGCTATTAATCATAGGCGATGTGTCAGTATTGGGGGAATATATGTGCTGCAGACGCCAAAGTGTATAATCTTGTCTCTTTACGAACAAACAAAATCAACCCTCTTTTCCCCTACGACTCTACCTTGTTGTCGCCTGCAGTGATCAATATATCTGAAAATGAATTTCTGTTGGTCACTGCATCTGCGCAAGGGTTTGGTATAGGGGTATTCATCTCATCCAATGGCGATCCTATCCGAGGAACACTGCAGTGGCCAGCTGTCCCAATAGCCCTGGGTATTTCTCGGTTGATTGTAGAATTTCAATATCCGTACATAATTTCGTTGCTAAAGAACGCTTCTGTTCAAATTCATAACCTGGAAACTCAACACTTGGTGCAGTCCATCGATTTAGCAACGGCCCATCCGCCAAAATTTATGACTGTTGCTTCCTTTCCAATGGATTTAAATTCAGAAACAGATGGGAAAACAGAATATGGAGGTGCAATTCAAGTGATAATTGGAACTGCAACAGATATATTCGGCCTAATGATGCTTCCGTGGGACGTGCAGCTAAAAGAGTTATTTGATTCCAACCAAATAGAAGAGGCTGTTGTTCTTTTAGATAAAATGAGTAACGGCGAAGAATCCGAATCTCAGGTAAACAGTTAATTTATACTAGTTGGAACGGCGGGCACTTTTCCATGTACAAGCTGCGTTGTACTATTTGGAAAATATTAATTTCGAAAAAGCACTGGACCATTTCCAAAGAGGGAATATCGACCCTCGGTTACTAATCGCGCTGTATGATATCAAGCCAGCCAATGATCTTTTAGACATAATCGAGTCGCCTTTGGTAGAAAACGTAAGAATGCTGGAATCCATGGATAGCCTGAGTACAATTTCCTAATATAGTTACAATGCACTTCAAGAAAGAACGAAACTTGAACGGAATAACGTCGAAACAAGAACTAATAGAGTCCGTGCACGAACAGTCGGACAAAATGCTGATAGACTACCTGGAATTCACCCGTTACAATCAAAAGTTTCAACAGTATCGAGAAAACATCGACACTGCATTATTTAAATTATACACAAAACATGACATTGAGCATTTATACAGCTTGATCAACGCGGAAAACCTCTGCAGCATTGCAGAACTTGAAGCATTTCTTGAAAAGCACAAGAAATTCTACGCATTGTCCCTGATTTACAAAAACCAAAACTTGACAACAAAGGTTTTGGATTTGTGGATAAAGTAATTGGTGTTTAAACAAAGGATAAATCTCGGAGAGTATGTTGATCAGGATTTCAAAGGAATTACGGAAATGGTGGATTATCTCAAGGCTCTGGGAGATAAAGAAGTTGTTTTAAAGTACAGTAACTGGGTGTTGAGGAGGGATCCTGCTAGAGGAGTGCAGGTAATTGCTTATTCACAAGATTTTTACCCAGCGCAAGGATAATCTTTTTGAAACAGGAGAAATATTAGATTATCTGGAAACATTTGGGTCTAAAGCGAGGAGGAAATATCTGGAACATTTGATTTTGGATAAATCAAATAATGAAAAATCTCTCAACACTAAACTTGCAATCATATACCTAGAAGATATCATCAGACTTACAACAACCCCACTAATTGAAGAGACTGAACAGTTATTCCTGCTTTCAGAAAATTACATTTCTTTTGCAAAATTCCTAGAACAGCGAGGAGATCCTTTCTGTTTGGCCAAATTGCACTTTTTCCATTTCACTAAAAGCACAGATGTCGAGACTCGGCCAATTTTAGATATCATTGAAGCCCAAACACTGCCATTTCATTTTGAAAAATTGGCAATTTCAATCAAAAATGGCAATATTCAGGAAATAATCTCATATTATGTTCAGTATATCAAGGATCCAGTTGGGGCATATGAATATATAGTGCAATCTAACGGAAATATTGAATATATCCATCAGCTGATAGAAGAATGCTTGAAGGCAGAGTAAGAATGACTAATCTAGGAAGAACTTTGCTGAATTTGTTATCTATGTCATCAATGAACATAAATCAGACTTGGATTTAATATGGATGCTGGAAAGTTTACCGGGAAATTGGTCAGTGAGCATCGTGGAGTATATTTTGATGTGGAATACCCATAAATTCGTGCAGCGGTCGAATATGCTTAATATGAACTACTCCTTGGCAAAAGTGATAAATTTAGATGTAATTCAAGTTAATTTAGAAAAGGAAAGAGTTGCTAAAAGCGCAGCAAAGGAAGCCTGTCATGCTGGATGATATAGTGTGCGCAGTGTGCAAGCTCTCCATCTCCCCCACAAACTTTGTTGAATCGGATAGCAGGATAATACATAGCCATTGTAAATAAACTATTAAACAAAATGTTTATTAATGCTGGGACCATTTGATACTCTTGAGATCGATTCCATCTTGCACCTATAATAAAACACAAACTCACCATTTCCCATAGAGGGCTCATTTCTCTCAACCTTTCGACATGCTGAGTTACTTTGTTAATGGTAAATTCAATTTCTTCTTTGGTGGTGAATCTGCCAATGCCAAATCTGATGCTGGAGTGAGCTGTTTCATCGTCAGCACCCAAAGCTCTTAATACATAAGACGGTTCTAAAGATGCGGAAGTACAGGCAGAACCGGACGAGAGGGCAATATCTTTTAGAGCCATCAATAACGATTCTCCTTCAACGTATTGAAATGAAAGGTTGACACATCCTGGGTAATGGTGTTCTGGGTCTCCATTGCGGATGACATTTGGCACTTTTGAAGTAATTGAATCAATCAAGTGATTTGACAGTTTGGTGATCCTATCAGAGTCGTACTATCGTTAATACATTTGAAAATTAAATTCAGCTCTCGACATGTATGTTTTTGCATAAAAGACCAAATCTTTTCAACCACGCAATTGAGTCATCATTATTTCAAGTTTTACTTACTTTCATTTCGAGTTTCGCAACCCGTGCAGCTTCCCCAAGTCCGACAACAAGTGGGGTTGGCACAGTTCCACTTCTCAAGCCTCTTTCTTGTCCCCCACCAGAAATCAATGGTTCTAAACGGACCCTAGGTCTTCTACGAACATACAAAGCCCCGACACCTTCATCAAGTGAAAAATACCTTTTGGCCCATATAATTTATGGCCGGAAATAGACATTAAATCAATCTTCATTTCTTCAACATCAATCTTGATCTTTCCGATAGCTTGTGCAGCATCAGTGTGGAAAAACACTTTTCTTTCTCTGCATATTTCGCCAATTTCCTTCAAAGGTTGTATAACCCCAATTTCATTGTTTACAGCCATAATTGATACTATACTAGTTTCGTTAGTGATGGCTTTCTTCAAATCCTCCAAATTTATCAATCCGTTGGAGTTTACTGGCAAGTACGTTACTTTGAATCCATCCTCTTGCAATGTTCGGCAACTTTCCAAAACACATTTATGTTCCGTTTGGGTAGTGATGATGTGATTCTTTCTGGATTTGTAAAAGTTTGCTACTCCTTTAATTGCAGTATTGTTTGATTCAGTTGCTCCGGAAGTGAAAACAATTTCTTTTGCATCAGCATGAACTAAATCCGCAACTATCTGTCTGGCATCTTCAACTGCATGCTCACTTTCCCATCCATATTGATGAGTCCTTGAATGTGGATTTCCGAATTGGTTTGTAAAGTACGGAAGCATTTTGTCCAACACCCGTGGATCCATTGGAGTAGTTGCTTGCGCATCCAAATAAATCGGTCTTAGAGTTGATGAATGTCTTGATATAATGCGAATGAAACTTTTGTTCATTGTGATCAAAAAATTTTCAAAGGATGGTTGATTTTCCGCAGAGCACCTCATAAGGGAAATGGTATATCTATAGTTTATTATTTTCACGGATTAATAAATAATTTAATCGGGACTGGATCAATTGCACAGCTCGATTGTTTGAATCAGCTGTCCCAGCTATGTGCGCTTCGTACTCGCCCCCTTCTTTGTTGCCGGATAATATGGTCTAGTTTAATACTAATTTACTCTACTGCCTGACAAGTTATTTATCTCCTTGATGTGAGCACCATTTTTCCCAATTATCCTACCGATTAGCCTTTCTGGAATTGCTATTATCTGCGTTGAAATTCGAGCAGGGTCGTCATTGTCTTTAATATCTTGCTTGAATATCAAAGGTAGTTTTTCGGAACTATTGCTGCCAGGATGATAAAAGACTGATGGTTGATGATCTTTCCGCAAATGATAGTCGCCAATTGACTGCGCAAAATGGTACCAGACTGCGGATACCTGTTCAGCGCTGCCTCGGATTCCAATTATGCGCTCTGTCGAAAAGGAAAGTAAATCTCTGTGTGGATATATCTGCGCTCCTGTGTTGGAGTGTAAATCTTTGGTATCGGACAAAGATATTCCTACCACCTCATCAAATTTTTGTTGCGGGACTAGTAACTGAAACGTCCAAGCGCTTTCGTTTCCTCTGTCCATTAGCCTTCTGGCAATCATTGATATTGCAACTTCAATTTGATCCAGAGGTCCATACAGCGTCATGACCCTCTCACGCCTAGAGTTTGCTCTTGAAGTGAAATTCAGCTTGAATCTTGATTTTTCCTTAATGTGCTTGAGGAATTTAGATTTTGATCCAATTACACATCCAACTTCATGGGTATCCATTATCGACCGCATAAGGACAGGTCTCTTTGGATTGATATAGCTATTCCCCTTTCGTAATTTTTCAATTTCTGCTTCACTCGTAAAAAATAATCTTTTCCAATTCCACTTTGGCCTCAGCAGCATATTTTTTTTCTCAATAATTTTTTTTCGACTTGTGGAATGATTGTTCAAGAGCTAATACCTCTCAATACTACTAAATTATTAGCCAACTATAAAAAGAATTCGTTTAATGCGAGTATCAAATCCAGCGGGGACGAATACCTGACAGCTACAGTTCAAAATTCCAATATATCACTATACTCAGTAATTATAAATAATACTAGATGGAGACGTTGCAATGCGTATTCTCTTATTCAGTGCCGCCTTCAAACCCCGAATTCAGCTGCCCCTGTGTGTATTCGGATGGACTTATTTTTGGATGCTTCGACTCTAAAATTCATTCCTGGGATATTTCAAACAATGCTATTAGCAGCAAAGCAGTACATTCAAAGTAATTGTAGATTGGAGAAAGTTTAAAGGAGATTATTCCGTTTGATGGATTGTTATGCTGTGTTTACGAAAACAAGGTTGATGTGCTAGAAAAGGACTTTACTCTCAGAAAATCCATTAACCAACCCGAAATCCTTGCATCCCATATGGGCAGATCCTTGTCCTTGGTTACTAAATCTGAGAATGGCGTCTCTTTGGTTGAAATTGATGTGAAATCTGGACTCGTCCTGAAGGAAAGACTGCTGACTAGCGAGATCCCAGAACATGCTTTGGTTGATTCTAATATCGTGTATCTGACCTGTATTACTTGCCTAACTTAGACTCTGCTACTTTGAAAGTAATCAAGGAAGATGGAGAAATAGAAATCCCATTAGAAAAAGCAAAATCATTTGCCATCACTCCCTTACAATCTGGTATTGCAATTATTTCTCAAATTGAAGCCAAGACTATCATTGCGCTGTGGGACATAAAGTATGGATCCAAGCAATTTGAAAAAGTAATTTTTGATGGGGCAAATCAAGATGTCCCGGATCTCAAAAGCACCAAAAGTTATTATTTATGCACCGCTTCTTCAAAAGTCCATGGAGATGTATTTGCAATTGCCACCTCGTCAGTAGAAAAAAAGGCTAAATCATTCTCTGTTCAATTTTCCATCCTCCCATTCCATGTTTCACCCGTCTCTCTGTTGTCTTCCCTTGGTAAGCTTTCTGTTGTGGATCACAGCTACAATCCAGTTACCACCGAAGGATTGGTCCATTCCGTTATTCCAACCAGACCTCCTTTAAGAGAAGAAAAGAAAGTATACAAATCCTGGAAAGCAAACATACAGAAATGGGACCAGGCTGACTGCAAGTATTTGGATAAATTATTGTCAATCAGCTCGGTAGCTGAATTTGAAAAACTATTTTTCGACTGGGTTGATGCCAAGCATGATCAACTACAAAAATGGAAGACAAATGATGGAACGGTTATTGGAGCCAAGTTTAAGTACAGCTCAGATCCCAAAAAGTATGTCAGACACACAGCGTCGTTCCAACTCTCGCAGGTAACAAGTTTGGAGATCATAAAGAAATGCTTTGAACATCCAAAATCGTTCTGGCCAAGGCTTGCTGTTGAGTTTATGCTTTGGAATGGCTTCGTGTATTCATATATGGTTCCTACTGGAATTTTCGACATGCTTTTTGAAAAAAGAGATTACGAACTGGTTGTTCTAGCGACTGAAAAGGCTATTGATTTGACAGAAAAGGATTATGTGTCCATATTGAAACGGGTATTGAGAGATGACGGGAGTGCTGAAGAACTCAAAATGCTTGACCAGTATGACTTTGGAAACGAAAAAACAAGACTGCAAGTTCCTCATTATTGTGTAGAGCCGTCGCACGAACTGCCAGCTTCAAATTTGAACCACATAATCAAAAAGTTTATCCTGTTTTGCTTCTCAGCACCAAGATCTGATCAAACAATGGTTCAAGAACTAAAAGCATTGGAAACCAATCAAATTATGATGCTTTTTGACTGGATCAGACAGATTGTAAATCCTGCCTTTGATAAATTTCTGGTGAAAGACAGCTCAAAGTTTCCATTATATTGGCTCTGGAACGACTTGCCCCAAAACGAAGATTATAAGGAATCACTCAGCAAAGAATTTAATATCTGGTCAACAGTAATAGTTTATTAACCTAGGCTATTGATGCGTTTGGATTATTGTTGGATGCTCATCTTATAACTATCCGTCTGTCGCCAGAGCTTTTGCAAATTGTTAATGAACTAACCCCACTAATCAGACAAAACGTAGAAACATTGACCGCAATGGAACTCAGACTCAAAGGACCGTTATACGGCACCGTCAGCGAAGCCAGAATCGCAAAGGCAAAGGCAGCTGCTAAATCTGAAAAGAAAAAGAAGAGCAGGGAAGTTTATGGTACCAGATTCGATACAGCTGTCGAGCAAATGGAACTGGGGGTCGGCGAATATGCAGTTGAAGTTTTCTATGTCTAATAAACAAACACCAGTCAATTTCTATGTGCACTGTTTGAGGACAAGTTCCTAAAAATTTTCTCAACAATCCAGAATCGCAGGATGAATAATCAGAATATAAACCTTAATCTCCTGAATATTTACCAGCGACAGCAAATGGATTGGAGAGTAGGAGTAGGTGAAGCAACCAGAAATGAAATTGTCAATAAATTATTCAATGCTGCGTGCGAGGCATTACCCCCAGACCAGCGCACACAGGTTGAAAAAAACAAGCTGCAAGAATTAGCAAAAGGATACGAAAAGAATATCTTTGAAAAGTCTGGATCTCAAGTACGAATTATGTTAATCATAGGAGCAATATATATTGGAGGCTAGAACCAGATTACAATCAATCCAAAACCGAGGAAAGGGAGGTATATTATTTGTGATTAATCAAAGCTCCGATGAATAATAGGCCGCAGATGAATACCGTTGCACCGCAAGCTGCTTCTATGAACCCATCTTTCAACCCGCTTGCTACTATCCCAGGAGGAATGACACCACAACAAGTCACCGCACTTTTAGCTAATTCGCAACGATTGCCACCTCAACAAAGGGCCCAGATGGAGCTTTTTGCAAAAAATTACTATGCCCAACTACAAAAACAGCCATCGGCAACAGCAACTTTAAACAAGGTTGGTATTCAAAACTTCAACAACCTGGCGGCAATGAGCAACATGCAACAAAATATAACCTCCACTCCAAAACATTTAGAGCAACCCATCACACTCAATCTACCCGCTACCAGAAAATTTGACCCCGAAATTGTGCAAAAGATTATTGAACTTCAATCGAGTAAAAGTAGATTGTTGCTGATGTAGAAATTACACTGAATGAACAAAATCTTCCTGCAAACGAAAAGGTTGCAATTTCAAAGCAAATGGGTACTATACAATCTGCATTTCAAAACATTGATGTTATGATATATGATCTATTTCTACTCAAAGATCTGCCCGGTGGGAAAGACAAGCTGGAGAAGGCAATCGGAATGGTATGCGGATATTTAATTAGAAAAAAATACTCCAAGAGCAATACCAAAGCTTGCCAAAGGGGATTTATTATGTAAAAGCTAATGTCACTGCTCAAATGATAAAGTTTTTGGAAGATTTTCAAAAGTTTATTGATGAGCAAAAGAGCAAAGAAAAGGAAGTGGAAGTAAAGAAATCACCAAAAAAGTCTGCATCGAATGCTGCGGATACTGAGCTAAAAGAAAAGATGGACAGTAGCCTTGAGATGATTATCGAAAGAGATTTTGCCACTAAACCTCTGGAAGTCAATATTAAATCGATCTATGGAAATGACAGCTTCAAATACCCTCAGCTCCACTATGCAAACTTTCCAGAACCTGCAAAATCAGCAGTGAGATTTTCTGCCTTGGGTATACTCAATCTAACAAAGATGATGCCCAGTTTTTATTTGGTCCATGTCAAATATCCTCTACTCTGGAAGCAGTAGCAACTGACCCAAACATAAAATCGCTATTTAATAATGTTTTCGACACGCCAACGCTGGAGCAGGAACTCGAGACTTTGTCGCAAACCTTTGGCACTCAACATTCTGCAAAAACATTTGGCAAGCTTGTGAATGTAATTATTTCTAAATCCTCAACAATGATTTCGTTTACTATACCTGATATACTAGAGTATGGAAAGTATTCGAGGTCGAAATGTGTGAATATTGATGTTACTAGCGGCATCTCTACAGAAGCCGAAGCGGGAATCAAGAAATTAGTATTGGATGGAAAAGGAATAAGCCCGTGCATCGAATACTTGTTTCCGGATGTAAAAATATAAATTTATAATTGCAGTTTATTATACCATTTCTTCTTGTAATTCCAGGTCCATAGGATCTCCAACTGCTTTGCCGCTCAGCAATTCTTCACATCTTTCGTGTAATTTCTGCGAAATGAACTGGGCTGATTCGGTTCTGAATAGTAACAGGATTCTCATTGCATCACAAGGTGGGAGAATGTGTTCAGGGATACGGCCAAGATCCAACTCACCACCAACAATCGTAGCATCTTCCACCGAATCAGATAGGCTGTCTTTTTCATCCTTCATGTCCATAACATTGCGATACATGTGGTTAAGCTGGTAGTGAGTACAGTAACCTAATTCCAAATGCAAGTCAATTCTACCAGGACGGATAAGAGCAGGATCCAGTAATTCTGGGTGGTTGGTAGTCATGATGATAATGATACCATCGTTCAAAGTGTACCCATCCAAACAATTCAATAACGTGGACAATGAAGGGCCGCCAAACTTCATTCCGCCACCCAACCTTGGGCCAATAACATCCATACTCTTGTCGCTCTTTTCATCAGCCATATCTTCTCCGTCAGTAGAATCCTTTTCTTCAACTGGCGGTGGTGGAGGTGGAGTAAGATCTTTAAATAGACGAGAAAGATTGAAAGACTTTCTGGCGTGGACAATCGACGACTGGGCATCCACATCTTCAAACACAGCAATAGAGTTCTTTGAAATGTTTGAAAATGCACTTTGCAGGGCAGCATCATTTTTGATTTCCTTGAGATTGACATAGTACAAATTCTTTTTGTAGCTGGCAGAGATTGCATTTATCAAAGAGGTTTTTCCCGTTCCTGGTTTACCAGACAGTAAATAACCTCTACGATACGGCATGCCCATTCTGGTATAGAAATCTCTATCTTGCACAAATGTTTCAAGATCCTTTTTCAATAGTCTTTCTTGCGACCGGTCAAGGGACACTGCGCCAAGACCCCTAGAGACATGGAGAGTATTCGACTGAGTCCAACCATTTTCAGGATCATATTCGTATCTATATCTTTCGTCAAAGTTATCCAGGTATCTCTTGTACAATCTAGTGATACGCAACAGCCATTCGTGCATCTCTTCGATTGTGGTATCCGATGGAGCACTGCTACCGGCTTTTGGCACTTTTTGCACAATCAGAGAAGGCTCCGAATGGATCTTTTCGGTTTGATTTCCTTTGTCAGTCTCTTCTTCCTGGTCAAACCAAACCAAAAACTCTCTGCCTTCATGATGGATAGAGATTTTTGCATCATCTCTTGGTAACAAATTGTAATCCAAAACAGACATATCGTCCACATTTTCAACATGGTTGAATTGAGAAGTAACAGATTTCAGCAGTCCATCATCTTCGGCAATAGGGTTTTTCTCCAAGTATTTTTTCAAGGTATCTTTGGAAATATAGTCGTTCGTCACAATCATTCTATAATCTCCTACTTTTTGTTTACTGGATAGTTTCGAAACCAACCACAACAAGGCTTCATAATGCGAATTGACTGTCTTGTCGCCCCAAGTTGTGATTCTGTGGTAATCCACCTTGATTGTTAGGGAATTGGTATTTGCAGGACTTGAATTTAAAAGGAACAGTTGTCCAATTTTCCCGCTCATACGTAGTAATGAAACAACTATTGTAGCGATTGTAGTAGTGACAAACATATCCACTGCAAAGATGCCAGTATTGATTCTAGCGCCGTATTTCACCGGAATCCAAGCAAGCAACATGGACTGTAACTGCGAGGAAGAGAATAGCTCCACAATCGGCTGGAGTGCACCATTATCTCCGATTTGTTCGTTGACCAAGGTTTGCAGATTTTTGACTGCAGATTGAATCCGTAGTAGCAGCAGTTTGAAGTTTTCGATTGGCAAAACCCTTTTCAGCAACTGCACTATGTTGATGTACTTTGCTATTGACATTTTTCAAGTTTCAAAGAATTGTCACCCCTTAAATATTTTTTTACAAGGGAGACCAAAGAAGGTTTCAGCAGTGACCACCATGACTCAGAAACGTACTGGGCAATCATAGGCCAAGATAAACTAGTGGAAAGTTTATTCCAATATTGCTTATAAATTAAACCGAACCTCATCCCAGTTTGCGGGATAATAATTCATAAGTGAGAAAGATAACACCACTTGACGGTGCGCTTCTAGCAACAGTAATTCCAAACCCTCTAAAGAACCCCCTGACGCCTTGTTGATGGTAGATTGACTTTGCGACAGTGCAGAAACTTTCGTTGTTGTGTAGCCCAGACTGGATCCTGCTTTTAATTACATCTGATGGATATAAAGCTTGTTAGTAAATAGATACCTGCATTGTAGCTCATGCCAGCCAGAGCCCCAGCACCCATCAGTTGCCAGGCAGACAGGTCATGTTTTTTAGTTCCTTTTGGCGACATCTGAATCATCTTTTTAACACTCATTTCATATACACCTTGATTAATACTCAAATACCAAACCAAGCAGCACCGCCAGCGACTTCTCTTAGGACCGTGCCTGTATGTCCTCTGTATAATCCTGATACCCCTTCGTTCCTGATGATATGTCTAAAGAGAGAGAGTGCACCACGATGTCTTTTACCGCCAGCAGCTAGTTCAGGAAGGTAATCCTGCATTTGCAATCTACATTTCAGCAATTCGACTGGTGTAAGGACGTAAGACACTACTGCTCCTGACAACCCACCTGCAAAGCACAGCTGGGTGGTTGAAAGTGGATCAGCTTCCTTTGTTCCAGTCCCAAATCTAATCAATTGCTGGATTTGGCTATAAGCCAAAAACAATACCGCATTCTCCGCCATCGACCCTACAAGCGGAGCTGAAATTCCCTGTCATTAGAGCCCTGGTACCGTATAGAACCCAGCGAATCCTTCCGTTTTGATGATGCTTCGAATGCAAGTCCACAGACTTTGATTTGGTTGCGTTTGCAAATGCACTTTAATGGTATCGAATGGGTATTCAACTAGCTTGCCAGTGAATCCAGAAATCTGCACAATTAGCTTTGCATTACCGATCCAAAAACCAAGTCTCCTAGTCGCGAATCCTGTTTGATTTTTACTTCTGGGGCAACAGCAATGGCTGTCAGAGTAGTCGCTCTATCCTTCCTTTGTGATAGTTCCATACACTGTTTGAGTAGTGTCCGGTAATTTTCGGTTGTAATTTAGGAACTCTTAGTGGTCTGCAATTTTTTTATAGTGATACAGAGTTGTGGCTGAGGGTGGAACAAAAGGGTGGAAAATGTAAACTGAACCTGTACAAGGTGCGAGCACGACAGCAGCTATCCATTGGTGCTAAATTGCAAATGCCCGCCAAGTAATTCATACCAGGTGCAGATCTGCTGGACATTTTTTTATCTTGCATTTTGGAGACCAAACAATCCACTGTCACAAGACATAAAACACAATAGCACTCACCCGTCTTGTTTGGCTAATCAAAGTGATCTTCTGTTCCGCTTTTTCATTTTTCAATTTTTTGTTTTTGATCTGCTCTTAATGTATGTTTACTCTTCTTCCTTCTTCAATTCCGCTCCTTTGTCCTTTATATCTTTTTCTTATTCTTAGCTTATCATGGAAGACAAAAAATCGCCAAAGAAACGACACCTGGAAGACGACGATGATCTGGATACGAGGAAGCGGCAAGCACAGGAAGAACTAAGCGACAAGGGGACTCCGTACTATTCCTCAAAGGACGATTCTCACCACAAGGGCGAGAGCAAGCAAATCAAGATGCGAGCTCTTGTTTCCACCAGAGAAGCAGGAATCATTATCGGAAAGGGAGGTGGTCATGTTGCGGAGATTAAAGATTTAACTGGTGTAAAAGTGATGGTGACTCCTCAAGTTCAAGGAGTTTCTGACCGTATTATGACTGTTCTTGGTCCCCAGAATAACCTCGGAAACGCAATGAACATGGTCGTTACCAGGCTAATCGAAAAAGCAGATTACAATGACCGCGACTCCAAGGAAAACCAGATTACACTAAGAATACTGGTTCCTAGTCAAAAAATGGGCAGCGTCATTGGGAAAGGAGGTGCTAAAATCAAAGAGCTACAATCGGTTACTGGTGCCACAATATTTACACATAATGAGAATCTTGGGAATTCAAATGAAAGGATTCTGAACGTAATTGGTGATGCAAATCAAATGGTTGACGCCTGGGAGGAACTGTCGCATATTTTTGGCGACTATCATCTAAGGAGAGATGTAGAACAGTGTATATTATACGAACCGGGCAGATCCCAAACAAATTACAACAGTCCGCCGCCAACCTATCCAACTGCCCAACCATTGAACCAGGCTCAGCTGTTGCAAATGGCAGAGTTGTATGCAAATTATTATCCTCAACTCCAAATGATGGCTCAAATGCAGGGCTATCAGATTCCAGTTCCTTTTGTACAACCCCAACTTTCTTTTCCAGCTTATTCTTCGTCTTATTCTGCACCTTATTCCCCTTCTATTCCCCAAGCAAAGAGTCCAGACACGCCTCAGACTCAGGAAATGACTATTCCAGCTGATTTAGTCGGAGCGATTATTGGAAAGAATGGCTCTAAAATTAAGGAAATCAGGAGCACTTCTGGTAGTCAGGTTATCTTGATTTAAAAATAGGTAAAGTTTGCAGATCCCGTAGAAGGTTCACCAACAAGGACGGTGTGGATCATTGGCTCTCCAGAAAATAATGCGAGAGCGATATATATGCTTCATGCTAGAGTGGAAGCAGAGAAAATACGATATGGTAAAAACTAAATAAACTCGCTTGATTGGTATATTTATATACAATATTTGGACCAAGCTGCCGTACCAATTATTCTTTAGACCCCCTTCCACTTCTTAATCTACCGCTAGTAACAAATGACGGGAAATAATAGCCTACCTAAAATCAATAATAGTTACCAAGTATTCGTAATGTTTTTGTACCCGATCAACACGAATACCTGATCTAGTCAAACTCTGGAGCATGTCTTCCACATCCTTGTCCAGCACTTCCAGTGATAAGTAAGCCCCTTCTTCAGACTTTTCGAGTATTTCTTGAAACAGAGGAATAGGTTCATCGTCATCGTAAAGAGTATGTGCTGAATCCGAATGTTTTGCCAATGAATTTACGATATATTCCAAGTTGTGTCTATCTCTTGCAAGTTCTTCAGGGTTATCTGACGTTGGCCCATAAGATCTTTTCGGCAAGATTTGCTTGAGTTGCCGAGGCGATTGAGAGCCTCGGTAGGATATAGGAGAATTTGTGATTGTTTTGCCAGATAGCGGAGATTCTATTGGGGTATACGTTGGTTTCAAATCTACAGGATTCTCAAGGTCTACATTTACATTAATAGCCAACTTTCGCTTTTTTGGTTGAGGGCCAGAGCCAAGATCCTTTGTCTTTCCTCTAGTAGTTCTGGAAGGCTTTTCTTGTTCGCAATCTGATTCTTCGGTGGAAACTGGCTCCTGTTTATTGGCATCAAGCTGTTTGAGACTTTGCCGTCTGGGCCGTTCTTGGATAGTTTGCTTTTCTTGTATATGTACAATATCCGGCTGTTGCTCGCAGATCATTTCAATAATTTTGGATTTGGAGTCAAAAATATGATCTAGTTTAATCAGCAAGCGTTTGTTTTGGTCATTTGGAAGTAGTTCTTCGATTGAATTTACTAGATCTTCATAGTCAAGTCTATATTAACACCAGAGACCTCTTTTTTGAGTATTTCTTGAACAGGAGGACGATCATTGCATAGGTATCTTTGTCGGATCCAAGGACTCCTTCTACTGATTGAAGCCAGCTTTGGGTGATCTCTAAAACGGCAGCGCTCTCTTGCATGTTGGGTAAAGTCATTCTGAGTCTTTATCATTGTCACACTACAGTCACGTGTTTGCGGACTGAGTTACAGATCGAAATGCAGATTATACAACCTTACTGGCCCATCGATATTAATAGCCAATCTCTCTATTCACCTAAATATTCATTACATTTCTCACGTTTTGGTGGCCACTTTTAAATGTTTCAGTAGTTTAAATTTTTCACATTTTCCATGGCGAATGCATTTGAAATAGCAATTCAACAAGCTACAGAAAGCATAAGGGTTGCAGAAGAGAGACTGGCAACTTTTATGAATAGCAATCCAAATGACTATAGCAGTGCTGGATTTTTAACACTCTCTGGCATGGTAACAAATGCACAAATAACACTTCAAGTTCTCGCAGCACAGAGCAGAGGTATTGTGAAATGTTTAACAACAGAGCATAGAATTACTTTACACCAGTATTTGCAAATAATTCCTCCTCCCCCAAATTATGCAAGAGCTTTACCAGGACCTTCTTCAACTATACCAGAGGATGTCAGAAACCCGCAGCTTACAGAGTATTGGGAGCAGTTTGAAGAGGATGTCATGCGGTTTATACAGAATGACATTGAACCTAATACAGAATTAGTTATACCACCTGTATTTGAAAACATTCGCACAACTATCACATCGGAAATTCCAATGCTTCAATCCTTTATATCAAGCAATCTCTTTGAAACAGTGACTCTCCATATGGATTGTAAAGTCATTACTTCAGAATATGGCAGGTCAGTCGGCGATACAGACAGTCATATTGAAAAGAATGTTATTGAAATGAATGGTGATGTAAATACTAAGGTTGTCCTGGTAAATGAATACAAAGGTAAATGGACCCTCAATCCCGAATGGTTTCAAGATGGAAGGATAGATATGTTTGTTGGCAAAGAGCTTCTCTTAGGAACAAACCACAATTTTATCAGAAATGCTGTTAACCAAATTTACTACTATATGACTATAAACCATCTGCAGTATGGAACCTTAACCTCATTTGAACATACTTTCTTTTTAAAGCGGGTTAAAGTAGAGGATGCTTGCGATGGTTTGGAAACACTAGTGATTTCGAAAGGCATTCCATACAATTCCACCAATCCGACTATATTACAATGCATTGCATATATAATAATTTAATCGGGATTGGATCAATTGCACAGCTCGATTATTTGAATCAGCTGTCCCAGTTATGTGTGCTTCGTACTCGCCCCCTTCTTTGTTGCCGGATAATATGGTCTAATTTAATACTAATTTACTCTACTGCCTGACAAGTTATTTATCTCCTTGATGTGAGCACCATTTTTCCCAATTATCCTACCAATTAGCCTTTCTGGAATTGCTATTATCTGAGTTGAAATTCGAGCAGGGTCGTCATTGTCTTTAATATCTTGCTTGAATACCAAAGGTAGTTTTTCGGAACTATTGCTGCCAGGATGATAAAAGACTGATGGTTGATGATCTTTCCGCAAATGATAGTCGCCAATTGACTGCGCAAAATGGTACCAGACTGCGGATACCTGTTCAGCGCTGCCTCGGATTCCAATTATGCGCTCTGTCGAAAAGGAAAGTAAATCTCTGTGTGGATATATCTGCGCTCCTGTGTTGGAGTGTAAATCTTTGGTATCGGACAAAGATATTCCTATCACCTCATCAAATTTTTGTTGCGGGACTAGTAACTGAAACGTCCAAGCGCTTTCGTTTCCTCTGTCCATTAGCTTTCTGGCAATCATTGATATTGCAACTTCAATTTGATCCAGAGGTCCATACAGCGTCATTACCCTCTCACGCCTAGAGTTTGCTCTTGAAGTGAAATTCAGTTTGAACCTTGATTTTTCTTTAATGTGTTTGAGGAATTTAGATTTTGATCCAATTACACATCCAACTTCATGGGTATCCATTATCAACCGCATAAGGACAGGTCTCTTTGGATTGATATAGCTATTCCCCTTTCGTAATTTTTCAATTTCTGCTTCACTCGTAAAAAATAATCTTTTCCAATCCCACTTTGGCCTCAGCAGCATATTTTTTTTCTCAATAATTTTTTTTCGACTTGTGGAATGATTGTTCAAGAGCTAATACCTCTCAATACTACTAAATTATTAGCCAACTATAAAAAGAATTCGTTTAATGCGAGTATCAAATCCAGCGGGGACGAATACCTGACAGCTACAGTTCAAAATTCCAATATATCACTATACTCAGTAATTAAAAATAATACTAGATGGAGACGTTGCAATGCGTATTCTCTTATTCAGTGCCGCCTTCAAACCCCGAATTCAGCTGCCCCTGTGTGTATTCGGATGGACTTATTTTTGGATGCTTCGACTCTAAAATTCATTCCTGGGATATTTCAAACAATGCTATTAGCAGCAAAGCAGTACATTCAAAGTAATTGTAGATTGGAGAAAGTTTAAAAGAGATTATTCCGTTTGATGGATTGTTATGCTGTGTTTACGAAAACAAGGTTGATGTGCTAGAAAAGGACTTTACTCTTAGAAAATCCATTAACCAAACCGAAATCCTTGCATCCCATATGGGTAAATCCTTGTCCTTGGTTACTAAATCTGAGAATGGCGTCTCTTTGGTTGAAATTGATGTGAAATCTGGACTCGTCCTGAAGGAAAGACTGCTAACTAGCGAGATCCCAGAGCATGCTTTGGTTGATTCTAATATCGTGTATCTGACCTGTATTACTTGCCTAATTTAGACTCTGCTACTTTGAAAGTAATCAAGGAAGATGGAGAAATAGAAATCCCATTAGAAAAAGCAAAATCATTTGCCACCACTCCCTTACAATCTGGTATTGCAATTATTTCTCAAATTGAAGCCAAGACTATCATTGCGCTGTGGGACATAAAGTATGGATCCAAGCAATTTGAAAAAGTAATTTTTGATGAGGCAAATCAAGATGTCCCGGATCTCAAAAGCACCAAAAGTTATTATTTATGCACCGCTTCTTCAAAAGTCCATGGAGATGTATTTGCAATTGCCACTTCGTCAGTAGAAAAGAAGGCTAAATCATTCTCTGTTCAATTTTCCATCCTCCCATTCCATGTTTCACCCGTCTCTCTGTTGTCTTCCCTTGGTAAGCTTTCTGTTGTGGATCACAGCTACAATCCAGTTACCACCGAAGGATTGGTCCATTCTGTTATTCCAACCAGACCTCCTTTAAAAGAAGAAAAGAAAGTATACAAATCCTGGAAAGCGAACATACAGAAATGGGACCAGGCTGACTGCAAGTATTTGGATAAATTATTGTCAATCAACTCGGTAGCTGAATTTGAAAAACTATTTTTCGACTGGGTTGATGCCAAGCATGATCAACTACAAAAATGGAAGACAAATGATGGAACGGTTATTGGAGCCAAGTTTAAGTACAGCTCAGATCCCAAAAAGTATGTCAGACACACAGCGTCGTTCCAACTCTCGCAGGTAACAAGTTTGGAGATCATAAAGAAATGTTTTGAACATCCAAAATCATTCTGGCCAAGGCTTGCTGTTGAGTTTATGCTTTGGAATGGCTTCGTGTATTCATATATGGTTCCTACTGGAATTTTCGATATGCTTTTTGAAAAAAGAGATTACGAACTGGTTGTTCTAGCGACTGAAAAGGCTATTGATTTGACAGAAAAGGATTATGTGTCCATATTGAAACGGGTATTGAGAGATGACGGGAGTGCTGAAGAACTCAACATGCTTGACCAGTATGACTTTGGAAACGAAAAAACAAGACTGCAAGTTCCTCATTATTGTGTAGAGCCGTCGCACGAACTGCCAGCTTCAAATTTGAACCACATAATCAAAAAGTTTATCCTGTTTTGCTTCTCAGCACCAAGATCTGATCAAACAATGGTTCAAGAACTAAAAGCATTGGAAACCAATCAAATTATGATGCTTTTTGACTGGATCAGACAGATTGTAAATCCTGTCTTTGATAAATTTCTGGTGAAAGACAGCTCAAAGTTTCCATTATATTGGCTCTGGAACGACTTGCCCCAAAACGAAGATTATAAGGAATCACTCAGCAAAGAATTTAATATCTGGTCAACAGTAATAGTTTATTAACCTAGGCTATTGATGCGTTTGGATTATTGCTGGATGCTCATCTTATAACTATCCGTCTGTCGCCAGAGCTTTTGCAAATTGTTAATGAACTAACCCCGCTAATCAGGCAAAACGTAGAAACATTGACTGCAATGGAACTCAGACTCAAAGGACCGTTATACGGCACCGTCAGCGAAGCCAGAATCGCAAAGGCAAAGGCAGCTGCTAAATCTGAAAAGAAAAAGAAGAGCAGGGAAGTTTATGGTACCAGATTCGATACAGCTGTCGAGCAAATGGAACTGGGAGTCGGCGAATATGCAGTTGAAGTTTTCTATGTCTAATAAACAAACACCAGTCAATTTCTTGTTGAGGGCAAGTTCCTAAAAATTTTCTCAACAATCCAGAATCGCAGGATGAATAATCAGAATATAAACCTTAATCTCCTGAATATTTACCAGCGACAGCAAATGGATTGGAGAGTAGGAGTAGGTGAAGCAACCAGAAATGAAATTGTCAATAAATTATTCAATGCTGCGTGCGAGGCATTACCCCCAGACCAGCGCACACAGGTTGAAAAAAACAAGCTGCAAGAATTAGCAAAAGGATACGAAAAGAATATCTTTGAAAAGTCTGGATCTCAAGTACGGATTATGTTAATCACAGGAGCAATATATATTGGAGGCTAGAACCAGATTACAATCAATCCAAAACCGAGGAAAGGGAGGTATATTGTTTGTGGTTAATCAAAGCTCCGATGAATAATAGGCCGCAGATGAATACCGTTGCACCGCAAGCTGCTTCTATGAACCCATCTTTCAACCCGCTTGCTACTATCCCAGGAGGAATGACACCACAGCAGGTCACCGCACTTTTAGCTAATTCGCAACGATTGCCACCTCAACAAAGGGCCCAGATGGAGCTTTTTGCAAAAAATTACTATGCCCAACTACAAAAACAGCCATCGGCAGCAGCAACCTTAAACAAGGTTGGTATTCAAAACTTCAACAACCTGGCGGCAATGAGCAACATGCAACAAAATATAGCCTCCACTCCAAAACATTTAGAGCAACCCATCACACTCAATCTACCCGCTACCAGAAAATTTGACCCCGAAATTGTGCAAAAGATTATTGAACTTCAATCGAGTAAAAGTAGATTGTTGCTGATGTAGAAATTACACTGAATGAACAAAATCTTCCTGCAAACGAAAAGGTTGCAATTTCAAAGCAAATGGGTACTATACAATCTGCATTTCAAAACATTGATGTTATGATATACGATCTATTTCTACTCAAAGATCTGCCTGGTGGGAAAGACAAGCTGGAGAAGGCAATCGGAATGGTATGCGGATATTTAATTAGAAAAAAATACTCCAAGAGCAATACCAAAGCTTGCCAAAGGGGATTTATTATGTAAAAGCCAATGTCACTGCTCAAATGATAAAGTTTTTGGAAGATTTTCAAAAGTTTATTGATGAGCAAAAGAGCAAAGAAAAGGAGGTGGAAGTAAAGAAATCACCAAAAAAGTCTGCGTCGAATGCTGCGGATACTGAGCTAAAAGAAAAGATGGACAGCAGCCTTGAGATGATTATCGAAAGAGATTTTGCCACTAAACCCCTGGAAGTCAATATTAAATCAATCTATGGAAATGACAGCTTCAAATACCCTCAGCTCCACTATGCAAACTTTCCAAAGCCTGCAAAATCAGCAGTGAGATTTTCTGCCTTGGGTATACTCAATCTAACAAAGACGATGCCCAGTTTTTATTTGGTCCATGTCAAATATCCTCTACTCTGGAAGCAGTAGCAACTGACCCAAACATAAAATCGCTATTTAATAATGTTTTCGACACGCCAACGCTGGAGCAGGAACTCGAGACTTTGTCGCAAACCTTTGGCACTCAACATTCTGCAAAAACATTTGGCAAGCTTGTGAATGTAATTATTTCTAAATCCTCAACAATGATTTCGTTTACTATACCCGATATACTAGAGTATGGAAAGTATTCGAGGTCGAAATGTGTGAATATTGATGTTACTAGCGGCATCTCTACAGAAGCCGAAGCGGGAATCAAGAAATTAGTATTGGATGGAAAAGGAATAAGCCCGTGCATCGAATACTTGTTTCCGGATGTAAAAATATAAATTTATAATTGCAGTTTATTATACCATTTCTTCTTGTAGTTCCAGGTCCATAGGATCTCCAACTGCTTTGCCGCTCAGCAATTCTTCACATCTTTCGTGTAATTTCTGCGAAATGAACTGGGCTGATTCGGTTCTGAATAGTAACAGGATCCTCATTGCATCACAAGGTGGGAGAATGTGTTCAGGGATACGGCCAAGATCCAACTCGCCACCAACAATCGTAGCATCTTCCACCGAATCAGATAGGCTGTCTTTTTCATCCTTCATGTCCATAACATTGCGATACATGTGGTTAAGCTGGTAGTGAGTACAGTAACCTAATTCCAAATGCAAGTCAATTCTACCAGGACGGATAAGAGCAGGATCCAGTAATTCTGGATGGTTGGTAGTCATGATGATAATGACACCATCGTTCAAAGTGTACCCATCCAAACAATTCAATAACGTGGACAATGAAGGGCCGCCAAACTTCATTCCGCCACCCAACCTTGGGCCAATAACATCCATACTCTTGTCGCTCTTTCCATCAGCCATATCTTCTCCGTCAGTAGAATCCTTTTCTTCAACTGGCGGCGGTGGTGGAGGTGGAGTAAGGTCTTTAAATAGACGAGAAAGATTGAAAGACTTTCTGGCGTGGACAATCGACGACTGGGCATCCACATCTTCAAACACAGCAATAGAGTTCTTTGAAATGTTTGAGAATGCACTTTGCAGGGCAGCATCATTTTTGATTTCCTTGAGATTGACATAGTACAAATTCTTTTTGTAGCTGGCAGAGATTGCATTTATCAAAGAGGTTTTTCCCGTTCCTGGTTTACCAGACAGTAAATAACCTCTACGATACGGCATGCCCATTCTGGTATAGAAATCTCTATCTTGCACAAATGTTTCAAGATCCTTTTTCAATAGTCTTTCTTGCGACCGGTCAAGGGACACTGCGCCAAGACCCCTAGAGACATGGAGAGTATTCGACTGAGTCCAACCATTTTCAGGATCATATTCGTATCTATATCTTTCGTCAAAGTTATCCAGGTATCTCTTGTACAATCTGGTGATACGCAACAGCCATTCGTGCATCTCTTCGATTGTGGTATCCGATGGAGCACTGCTACCGGCTTTTGGCACTTTTTGCACAATCAGAGAAGGCTCCGAATGGATCTTTTCAGTTTGATTTCCTTTGTCAGTCTCTTCTTGGTCAAACCAAACCAAAAACTCTCTGCCTTCATGATGGATAGAGATTTTTGCATCATCCCTTGGCAACAAATTGTAATCCAGAACAGACATATCGTCCACATTTTCAACATGGTTGAATTGAGAAGTAACAGATTTCAGCAGTCCATCATCTTCGGCAATCGGATTTTTCTCCAAGTATTTTTTCAAGGTATCTTTGGAAATATAGTCGTTCGTCACAATCATTCTATAATCTCCTACTTTTTGTTTACTGGATAGTTTCGAAACCAACCACAACAAGGCTTCATAATGCGAATTGACTGTCTTGTCGCCCCAAGTTGTGATTCTGTGGTAATCCACCTTGATTGTTAGGGAATTGGTATTTGCAGGACTTGAATTTAAAAGGAACAGTTGCCCGATTTTCCCGCTCATACGTAGTAATGAAACAACTATTGTAGCGATTGTAGTAGTGACAAACATATCCACTGCAAAGATGCCAGTATTGATTCTAGCGCCGTATTTCACCGGAATCCAAGCAAGCAACATGGACTGTAGCTGCGAGGAAGAGAATAGCTCCACAATCGGCTGGAGTGCACCGTTATCTCCAATTTGTTCGTTGACCAAGGTTTGCAGATTTTTGACTGCAGATTGAATCCGTAGCAGCAGCAGTTTGAAGTGTTCGATCGGCAAAACCCTTTTCAGCAACTGCACTATGTTGATGTACTTTGCTATTGACATTTTTCAAGTTTCAAAGAATTGCACCCCTTAAATATTTTTTCACAAGGGAGACCAAAGAAGGTTTCAGCAGTGACTACCATGACTCAGAAACGTACTAGGCAACCACAGGCCAAGATAAACTAATGGAAAGTTTATTCCAATGTTGCTTATAAATTAAACCGAACCTCATCCCAGTTTGCGGGATAATAATTCATAAGTGAGAAAGATAACACCACTTGACGGTGCGCTTCTGGCAACAGTAATTCCAAACCCTCTAAAGAACCCCCTGACGCCTTGTTGACGGTAGATTGACTTTGCGACAGTGCAGAAACTTTCGTTTTTGTGTAGCCCAGACTGGATCCTGCTCTTAATTACATCTGATGGATATAAAGCTTGTTAGTAAATAGATACCTGCATTGTAGCTCATGCCAGCCAGTGCCCCAGCACCCATCAGTTGCCAAGCAGACAGGTCATGTTTTTTAGTTCCTTTTGGCGACATCTGAATCATCTTTTTAACACTCATTTCATATACACCTTGATTAATACCAAATACCAAACCAAGCAGCACCGCCAGCGACTTCTCTTAGGACCGTGCCTGTATGTCCTCTGTATAGTCCCGACACCCCTTCGTTCCTGATGATATGTCTAAAGAGAGAGAGTGCACCACGGTGTCTTTTACCGCCAGCAGCTAGTTCAGGAAGGTAATCCTGCATTTGCAATCTACATTTCAGCAATTCGACTGGTGTAAGGACGTAAGACACTACTGCTCCTGACAACCCACCTGCAAAGCACAGCTGAGTGGTTGAAAGTGGATCAGCTTCCTTTGTTCCAGTCCCAAATCTAATCAATTGCTGGATTTGGCTATAAGCCAAAAACAATACCGCATTCTCCGCCATCGACCCTACAAGCGGAGCTGAAATTCCCTGTCATTAGAGCCCTGGTACCGTATAGAACCCAGCGAATCCTTCCGTTTTGATGATGCTTCGAATGCAAGTCCACAGACTTTGATTTGGTTGCGTTTGCAAATGCACTTTAATGGTATCGAATGGGTATTCAACTAGCTTGCCAGTGAATCCAGAAATCTGCACAATTAGCTTTGCATTACCGATCCAAAAACCAAGTCTCCTAGTCGCGAATCCTGTTTGATTTTTACTTCTGGGGCAACAGCAATGGCTGTCAGAGTAGTCGCTCTATCCTTCCTTTGTGATAGTTCCATACACTGTTTGAGTAGTGTCCGGTAATTTTCGGTTGTAATTTAGGAACTCTTAGTGGTCTGCAATTTTTTTATAGTGATACAGAGTTGTGGCTGAGGGTGGAACAAAAGGGTGGAAAATGTAAACCGAACCTGTACAAGGTGCGAGCACGACAGCAGATATCCATTGGTGCTAAATTGCAAATGTCCGCCAAGTAATTCATACCAGGTGCAGATCTGCTGGACATTTTTTATCTTGTATTTTGGAGACCAAACAATCCACTGTCACAAGACATAAAACACAATAGCACTCACCCGTCTTGTTTGGCTAATCAAATTGATCTTCTGTTCCGCTTTTTCATTTTTCAATTTTTTGTTTTTGATCTGCTCTTAATGTATGTTTACTCTTCTTCCTTCTTCAATTCCGCTCCTTTGTCCTTTATATCTTTTTCTTATTCTTAGCTTATCATGGAAGACAAAAAATCGCCAAAGAAACGACACCTGGAAGACGACGATGATCTGGATACGAGGAAGCGGCAAGCACAGGAAGAACTAAGCGACAAGGGGACTCCGTACTATTCCTCAAAGGACGATTCTCACCACAAGGGCGAGAGCAAGCAAATCAAGATGCGAGCTCTTGTTTCCACCAGAGAAGCAGGAATCATTATCGGAAAGGGAGGTGGACATGTTGCGGAGATTAAAGATTTAACTGGTGTAAAAGTGATGGTGACTCCTCAAGTTCAAGGAGTTTCTGACCGTATTATGACTGTTCTTGGTCCTCAGAATAACCTTGGAAACGCAATGAACATGGTCGTTACCAGGCTAATCGAAAAAGCAGATTACAATGACCGCGACTCCAAGGAAAACCAGATTACTTTAAGAATACTGGTTCCTAGTCAAAAAATGGGCAGCGTCATTGGGAAAGGAGGTGCTAAAATCAAAGAGCTACAATCGGTTACTGGTGCCACAATATTTACACATAATGAGAATCTTGGGAATTCAAATGAAAGGATTCTGAACGTAATTGGTGATGCAAATCAAATGGTTGACGCCTGGGAGGAACTGTCGCATATTTTTGGCGACTATCATCTAAGGAGAGATGTAGAACAGTGTATATTATACGAACCAGGCAGATCCCAAACAAACTACAATAGTCCACCGCCAACCTATCCAACTGCCCAACCATTGAACCAGGCTCAGCTGTTGCAAATGGCAGAGTTGTATGCAAATTATTATCCTCAACTCCAAATGATGGCTCAAATGCAGGGCTATCAGATTCCAGTTCCTTTTGTACAACCCCAACTTTCTTTTCCAGCTTATTCTTCGTCTTATTCTGCACCTTATTCCCCTTCTATTCCCCAAGCAAAGAGTCCAGACACAAACACCACGCCTCAAACTCAGGAAATGACTATTCCGGCTGATTTAGTTGGAGCGATTATTGGAAAGAATGGCTCTAAAATTAAGGAAATCAGGAGCACTTCTGGTAGTCAGGTTATCTTTGATTTAAAAATAGGTAAAGTTTGCAGATCCCGTAGAAGGTTCACCAACAAGGACGGTGTGGATCATTGGCTCTCCAGAAAATAATGCGAGAGCGATATATATGCTTCATGCTAGAGTGGAAGCAGAGAAAATACGATATGGTAAAAACTAAATAAATTCGCTTGATTGGTATATTTATATACAATATTTGGACCAAGCTGCCGTACCAATTATTCTTTAGATCCCCTTCCACTTCTTAATCTACCGCTAGTAACAAATGACGGGAAATAATAGCCTACCTAAAATCAATTATAGCTACCAAGTATTCGTAATGTTTTTGTACCCGATCAACACGAATACCTGATCTAGTCAAACTCTGGAGCATGTCTTCCACATCCTTGTCCAGTACTTCAAGTGATAAGTAAACCCCTTCTTCAGACTTTTCCAGTATTTCTTGAAACAGAGGAATAGGTTCATCGTCATCGTAAAGAGTATGTGCTGAATCCGAATGTTTTGCCAATGAATTTACGATATATTCCAAGTTGTGTCTATCTCTTGCAAGTTCTTCAGGGTTATCTGACGTTGGCCCATAAGATCTTTTCGGCAAGATTTGCTTGAGTTGCCGAGGCGATTGAGAGCCTCGGTAGGATATAGGAGAATTTGTGATTGTTTTGCCAGATAGCGGAGATTCTATTGGGGTATACGTTGGCTTCAAATCTACAGGATTCTCAAGGTCTACATTTACATTAATAGCCAACTTTCGCTTTTTTGGTTGAGGACCAGAGCCAAGATCCTTTGTCTTTCCTCTAGTATTTCTGGAAGGCTTTTCTTGTTCGCAATCTGATTCTTCGGTGGAAACTGGCTCCTGTTTATTGGCATCAAGCTGTTTGAGACTTTGCCGTCTGGGTCGTTCTTGGATAGTTTGCTTTTCTTGTATATGTACAATATCCGGCTGTTGCTCGCAGATCATTTCAATAATTTTGGATTTGGAGTCAAAAATATGATCTAGTTTAATCAGCAAGCGTTTGTTTTGGTCATTTGGAAGTAGTTCTTCGATTGAATTTACTAGATCTTCATAGTCAAGTCTATATTAACACCAGAGACCTCTTTTTTGAGTATTTCTTGAACAAGAGGACGATCATTGCATAGGTATCTTTATCGGATCCAAGGACTCCTTCTACTGATTGAAGCCAGCTTTGGGTGATCTCTAAAACGGCAGCGCTCTCTTGCATTTTGGGTAAAGTCATTCTGAGTCTTTATCATTGTCACACTACAGTCACGTGTTTGCGGACTGAGTTACAGATCGAAATGCAGATTATACAACCTTACTGGCCCATCGATATTAATAGCCAATCTCTCTATTCACCTAAATATTCATTACATTTCTCACGTTTTGGTGGCCACTTTTAAATGTTTCAGTAGTTTAAATTTTTCACATTTTCAATGGCGAATGCATTTGAAATAGCAATTCGACAAGCTACAGAAAGCGTAAGGATTGCCGAAGAGAGACTGGCAACTTTTATGAATAGCAACCCAAATGACTATAGCAGTGCTGGATTTTTAACACTCTCTGGCATGGTAACAAATGCACAAATAACACTTCAAGTTCTCGCAGCACAGAGCAGAGGTATTGTGAAATGTTTAACAACAGAGCATAGAATTACTTTACACCAGTATTTGCAAATAATTCCTCCTCCCCCAAATTATGCAAGAGCTTTACCAGGACCTTCTTCAACTATACCAGAGGATGTCAGAAACCCGCAGCTTACAGAGTATTGGGAGCAGTTTGAAGAGGATGTCATGCGGTTTATACAGAATGACATTGAACCTAATACAGAATTAGTTATACCACCTGTATTTGAAAACATTCGCACAACTATCACATCGGAAATTCCAATGCTTCAATCCTTTATATCAAGCAATCTCTTTGAAACAGTGACTCTCCATATGGATTGTAAAGTCATTACTTCAGAATATGGCAGGTCAGTCGGCGATACAGACAGTCATATTGAAAAGAATGTTATTGAAATGAATGGTGATGTAAATACTAAGGTTGTCCTGGTAAATGAATACAAAGGTAAATGGACCCTCAATCCCGAATGGTTTCAAGATGGAAGGATAGATATGTTTGTTGGCAAAGAGCTTCTCTTAGGAACAAACCACAATTTTATCAGAAATGCTGTTAACCAAATTTACTACTATATGACTATAAACCATCTGCAGTATGGAACCTTAACCTCATTTGAACATACTTTCTTTTTAAAGCGGGTTAAAGTAGAGGATGCTTGCGATGGTTTGGAAACACTAGTGATTTCGAAAGGCATTCCATACAATTCCACCAATCCGACTATATTACAATGCATTGCATATATTTTGTCATTGGCAGATGGTGCTCCCTTCTCTTCTCCACCAACATCTCCTGTAAGAATGCAATCGGTTTCTTTACCCAGAGAAGTTAACAGAGAGTCTTCAACTGTTGGTAGATATAACACCCTTGCATCCAGAATTAATTCAGTTACAAATATCCAACATTCAAGTCAATATGATTCTCAACCAAACTCCGGAACTGATTTAACCCTCACTTTGACCGAAAATAATACAAAAGACAATGAATCTCACTTCTCTTTGGAGGATTTCAGTATCAAATCAATCTTGGGATATGGAAGAACAAAGGTCTACTATGAAGCAAAACATCAATTAGCTCTTAAAGCAATTGACTTGTGGAAGCAGTCACATTTGCTCCCTGAATTACAAAACGAGGTTCAAGTATATAATTTACTTTTTGATTTGCAAGGTATAGGCATCCCTCAAATGGTTTTGCATGGTTATTGGGAAGGTGGAATGTATTGTTTGGGGTTTTCAATGTGTGGTAATGTTCCTCAAACACTCACGGAATCACAAAAGCAATCTATTTTATCAACTATTGACGCAATACACTCTCGCGGAATACTGCATAACGATATAAAAAAGGACAACATGTTGGTTGATGAAAATGGTAGTGTGTTTTTGATTGATTTTGGATTTGCTACCCAAAATGCATCAAAAGACAAACAGGAATATGAAAGAAAACAGTTGGTGAGATGCATTGAATGTCTATAACTTTCTGAATATATTGGCAGAATAATGAAATTTAGGGATACATTTATCATTTAAAATTTATTCAATAATCAGGATTCACAAATTTGGAAACGCTGAAATCAGATTCTAAAGTCGAATGATTTTAATTTACACTTTAGATTTGAACAAAAGCTTTACATATTGGAGTTGGTCTGTCTTTGAAAAAAGACTGTCTAAATTTTGTAGTTCTAGTAAGTTGACTGGCGGAGGGCAGTTGAGGTTGTATAAGGCTGGGAGGTGTCTAATTTCATTTCGATTGAGCACAGCGGAAACTATTTCTTGTTGGCATGTCCGTTCCGGATACGCAGGATTAACACAGTCCAATTGGAAAGTAATAGAGTTGGGAATGCAAATTTCTAAGCAGAATAAAAGTTGAGTGACAGTTGAACATGGAAAGAATAAAGACATTTTTATTGGCTAAATTAATGTACGCTTAGCATTGCCCATCTCTTCTGTGGTTTTTACAGACAATCCAAGCTCCTTGTTGATATCAGTCAAGCGTGCTTGCAATCCGTCTAATTCAGATATTTGTTTTTCAAGCTTACGGGCTTCGGATTCAACAGACTGTGCAAGGGATTCAAATGTTCCAATTTGTTTGAATTCCCAGCTCTTTCCTTTGGCACCTTCACCGATTTTTAGCAAATATGGATGGTATTTGAACAAGGATGGACGGTGAGAAATTGTAATCAATGTAATTCCTTGTTCTTTTGCGGAATTATACATCAACGCTTCAACATCAGTAGACACTGCAGAAGTAGCTTCATCGAGAACGGCAAATCTAGGTTTGTGATAGAATAATCTTGCTAATTGCATTCTTTGTTTTTCACCTTGTTCAGAAACAATTACCTCCAGAAAATACATCTTTCCACTCTTTAATTGCTTCCCATCCACCTTCTCTTGCTGGTATATAATCTAGATAAACAACCTTTAAAATTTCAGCAAGTTCTTCATCGGTTCTACCCGCGGATTTCATTTCTTCAACAGTATGTGGATAAATGACTTGTTCTCGTAACGTTCCAATTGCCAAATATGGTCTTTGTGGAACATAAAAGATACTGTCCAAATCTGGCTTTGTAATTTCTCCGGAAAAGTGGGGCCAGAGTCCTGCTAACACTCTGAGGATGCTTGATTTTCCCGACCCATTTGGTCCAGTAATCATTAAATGCTCACCAGGTGCGATTTTCACAGATAGCTTGTCAATCAACGAAGAATCACCCATTGGAGTGACAATATCGGTTGCGTCAAAGCTTACCACTGGCATTAATTTAATAGTACCGTCATTATCAATATTCAACTTTCCTTTAATTTCATCGAGGGTGTATACAGGGTCAGTAACAGTATCCGGCTGCAAGTAGCGATTTGCTTTCAAGTCTTCAAACACGCGCAACATGTTGTACACTCTATAAGTATAGCCAGCCAATTCAGACAATTCCTTGTACGAATACATGACTCTGCCACCGGCATCAGCGAGGGAAACCATCAATCTACATTAGGTTTAAATACCTCTTATTTGTAATGAATCGCTGGGTTCTACTTCCAGTTTTTGCATCGCTTATTGAAATTGAAGCTCCTTCAGACGACATTTGCATTGTTGTTTCCAACAATGCTTCTTCTCTTTTAGTTCTTCCGCCAGCTCTGTCAGGGAAAAAGACTGGAATACTTGCCATAATCAAACCAACAGCAGACCAAGTGTACTTGACTATAAAGTCTTCCATCATGTTGTAAGTAATGCGAATTTGATCTAGAATCAACAAAAAAGTACAAATGTAGTTAATATGCTTGATAAGTCTCGCATAGGTCTTGTCCAAGATGGATTTTTCAAGTTCTTCTCCGTTGTAGAATCCAATTTCTTCAGCATTGGTTATCAAACGAGAATGAGCACTTCGGAAATCACCTTCCAACTTTGCTTCTTCTGCTGCCAATTTACCAAATGGTGGTGTGATTGCCCGCAAAATAGTCGCAGTAATAACATAATTGAGCGTTAACCCCCACATTCCACTTAAACCGATACTTCGTCCAAGCTGATAATTGAAAATGACGATATCCAACATTGGTTTTCCGAGGTTAGAGTACAGGTTTGCTAATGCGGTACAAAATCTGTTGATATCAGTGGTAATCAATTGGTCAGCACCATCAATACGGTTATCCAAGTTGATTGCTTTGTAGTAAGTGTTTTCAGACATGTATAAATCGTGTACATGCTTGGTTAGTTTGGTGCGAAGCGAAAGCGCAAGTTTAGATTGCAGGTATCTAATCATACTGTTGGTGTAAGTCGCTGGTAATGCAATTGTCATGAAAATTGCCAAAGTTCGTAGAAATGAACGTCCATCTCCGGCAACCATATCCTTGACAATTCTTCCATCAATACGGGCTACGACTACAGTCAAGTACGTCCTCATAATGAGAAAGAAAGTATGCAATGCTAAAATCCCAACCGTTCCAGACTTCCATGATGGAATACAAATTCTGAGAATATATTTCAATTGATAGTAAAACTTTTTATCCACTCCAACCTATGATTAACTTGGCTTACTTTGAGAATGTTTTTGTTGATTCGCAACGGGCCCTCCGATTCTTGCGATTTAACTTTATGTTTCCTTGAAAGCACTTTTCGGAGAAAGTAAAAGCCAATACCTCCTGCCGCAGCTGCTTTACTGATATGCGATAATATCCGCTTCTGCTCTCTGATAGTTAGATTTACTTTACTGAGTGATGGACATTTGAAAAGTGGGAAAACTGGCGGCTACATGTGACAGAAACCCAACATGATTTTGAAATGCTGCAATAATAGAGACTGAAAAATGAATCTGAATCGCATTTTAAATACTGCTAATTTTATTTTATGATTTTTTTACTAATCATTTTTGAAATTCTAATGGCATCACTAAAGGCAGCAATAGTTCAACCAACAGCAAAGCACACAGCGACAGTAATTTTCTTGCATGGACTGGGAGATACTGGTCTTGGCTGGGAACCAGTAGGCAGAATGTTGGCGCCAGCATTCCAAAATGTAAAGTGGATATTCCCCCATGCTCCACATAAAAAGGTTACATTGAACATGGGGATGGCCATGCCTGCCTGGTACGACATTTATTCTCTGGACAAGGCAACTTCCAAAGAAGATGAATCTGGAATGATGGCATCAGTTGAGCAAATCAATACACTGATCAAGAATGAAGTTGATGCTGGGATTAGTAGTGAAAAGATTGTCTTGGGAGGGTTCTCACAAGGGGCCGCAATGACCTTGCTGGCTGGATTAACTACTAGCTACAAACTGGGAGGGTTGGTTGCACTTAGCGGTAGTTGAAGAGTAATTGTAGGATATCTTCCACTCAGCGGAAAAATTGAATCCATCAAATCCAACACAAATGATAAAACTCCAATATTCATGGGCCATGGTATTGAAGACCAGGTAGTGCAATTTGAATGGGGCCAAAAATCCATGGAGAAATTGAAATCTATGGGCTATGATGTGACTTTTAGATCGTATGATGGAATGGGTCATTCTGCTTGCGATGCAGAGTTGAGAGACTTGTCTCAGTTCCTCACTTCCAAATTATAAATATCTATTTAAAAGTCTTTATAAATATTTCCGTCCAATTACACAAGGAGGTATCTGCAGGATCGCGTCGATCAGGTGGAGAATTGGCAGATCCGATCCAAGGAGGTATTCCTTCCGTGAGTACATGCCAAATGACTTTCCAGCTGCTTGCTGCCAATCCAAACTTGAAAAAAAGTGGCGGTCGTTCTCTCCAAATGAATCTGTTCGGAAAGGCAAAACAAACCCAGGCAAACCCAAAGGATGCGATAATAAAACTCCGCGAGTCTCTAGAGATGTTGGAAAAGAGAGAAAAATACCTAGAAACAAAGATACAAGCAGAGCTCAAAATGGCAAAAGCAAATGCAACGAAAAACAAGAGAGGTATTTATATTTAACGAAGCGGCTCTGATGGCACTGAAGAGAAAGAAGGCTTACGAAGAACAGATTAATAAAATATCAGGCTCCAGGTTAACATTGGAAACGCAAGTTATGGCAATAGAAAACGCAAACGTGAATTTGGAAACTATGAATGCAATGGCCGCTGGTGCAGCAGCAATGAAGTCTATCCATGGCAAAATGTATAGGTTTGCTAATACAGGAATATTGATAAAGTTGATGACACTATGGACGATATTCGCGAACAGATGGATCTTGCAAATGAAATTTCTGATGCTATTTCGCAGCCTGTTGGGTTGGGGGTTGATTATGACGAAGACGAGTTGAATAAGGAGTTGGAGGATTTGGAACAGGAAGATTTAGATGCAAAATTGTTGGATACAGGTATTTCTATGCCTTCAGTACCCTCCACAAATATCCCTGGTAATTTTACATTTGATTTAGCTATAGCTCAACCTCCACGTCCTGTAAAGAAGCCAGTTGAAACAGATGAAGTGGATGCGGAGTTGGCTGCTCTTCAAGCCAGTATGCAATTAAGCTAATGTAATAAAATGGTATTCAAGTTGCTTCTTTTGGGGTAGTTTTCGGTAAGATCCCAATCGCAGATCTCTCTTTTAGCAGGGCTACAGGATATTTCTTTGTGCTTCTGTTCTGGGACTGATCGGTACCTTTGTGCCGTAATTATTGTGTTATTTCGCAGCCTTCTGGTTTGAATCCAAGCAGAGATGCACCTTTTCACCAAATGACCCTGGTTTACTATTTTCATTACACCTGATACCACCACCCGATTGATCTAAATGAAAAGTCCGATTGCGCGATCAATTAAACACACAGATCATAACCTTAGATAGATAAATATATAATTATTTATTTATACCGTTTGGTTAATTAAATTCCCACATTTTGTAATTAATTTTTTGATGAATTTCCCCATCCCCGACGGCTTTGGTTTCACTTCCACAAGGGTAGGAAGTTTCTTTTCCTCTGATTGTTTAATCACTTGTTCTATATCTATTAAAGGTTTCGACGGGATAGTCTTCTTTTTGGATTTTGGTTTCCTCTTTGGTTTCTTGCTTGTATCTGCAGAATACCTTCCCAGCGGAGGTGTGATTTTTTGAGTCCCGTTCTTGATATACCTTTCTAGTAATTCTGAAGTATTGTTGGCGAGGTTTGTAGTCACGATAATTCGATGCATCTTCTGCAGAGCTACTTTGTCCTTCTTTAACTTTTCCTGCGACACTTGCCAGATAATTGACAGTGTAGTAAATTTTTCACTGTCGTCCATAGATTTTACAAGTTGTGGGAAAAAAAGACGAGTTTCCTTTTTTAAATAAACAGCTTGAATTTTATGGCTTGGGAAAAATTAGTGGCGGAGAAATCCTCGGAGATATGAAAATTTTCCGTCCTTAAGATCAAAAGGACATGAACATTGATCTATTCGGATTGAAATGGCTCATACTTGGCGAATAGTAAAACTAGATTTTTTTACATTTATCGCGGTTGGTTTTTTTCTTTTTTTGTAGTCAGGAAGTTTCAAAGTTTGCGGCTTGCCATCGCTAATTAATCTCATTTCTCTAGCCCACCAAATTGCGACATTATTCAATGAAAACACGTCGAGTCATGCCAAAACGTTCCAGCAAACACGTTTATCTGCTCCCAGCAACCACGTTTACATTCCGTGCAGTCAACATTTACCATTAGTTTATTTAAATAAGTTAGAAAGTTTGTAGATAATAAATTCAAGTTTCGTCTTTTGATTTGCAATAGTATCATCCAATAAATAATCGTTCTTGAAAGGGCTGACCTTGTTCCTTTTCAGACCAGGGAATCTGAAAGTTTTGCGTTTCTCTTCTTGAGCTGCTCCAGTTTCTTCCTTTGACTCTAGTGTTCGCAAGATGACTTTTCGGGAATATGCTTTTCCCCGCATTTGTTTTTGTTTTGGGTATGGCAGTGAATATACAGTGGTAATTTGAGATGGAATCTTCTTTTTTGGAATGTACCCTTTGTTTGTCTTTGCAATAACCTTGTCAAGCGTCCCCAAGATTTCATTAGCCATGTTCAACGAGAGGACATTCTTGCGCAGCGAATTACTGTTTCTCTGTTTTTCATCCTCTACATTTCGTAGCGAAATCTGTAAAAGCGACTTGATGGTGGAGGCATTTTTCAGTTCGGTGGTCATTGTTTTTTTACTTTTTGCGAAAGCTTTTTCTATTTATTTGTTTTTGGCCGATCGGGAACCGAACATGGACATTGACTTTTGTTGTGCAATCAGGTGTCAAAATTCGTATATTTCATGCAATGATGTCAAAAAAGTCCGACATTATTTTGTCTGGTACTTGCTGCATAAGTCCAGTTGCTGTATGATGATTATCAAAGGACCGTTTTTACTGGCCGTTTGGAGATTTCCCAAAGAGAACAGTGGCTGTCGACCGCATTTTTTTTGTATCTACAGTTCCAGAAACCGGCTAATTCTCCAAATTAGTATTTTGAAGGATTCTATCAAAAAAGTGTTGATTAAGATTCCACTAAAATTGTCTCGTATGTTCTTGATGAATTGATCGCGAGAAACCAATGTGAGCCTTGGGAGTAATTTAGACTCGGCTTTGATGAGATTCTATATAATATGCTGTCCATCGATATGAAATGGAAATTTAATCAAACAATGTCCAAAACGAGCGGAGTGGTGGAATATCCATATAAAGCACAGAAGGTGGTGCGATTTATTAAAATGTAAATTAAGAATGGTGCGATTCATTAATCATCTCTTCAAATTGCTCGACTTTGATTTGGGTCCACAAGGAACACTTCAAGCCACTTGGATAGGTGGATCCTGTTCAAGTAGACACTTCAACCAACATCCATATGCTGATACACCAACAAGAAGAAACACTGCCAACAATATCAGTACCACCGATAAAACCAGATTCGCATATAGCCGAATTGGTATTTGGATCCGTAAGCCAAAATTTACATAGATTTCAGGGTTTGCTGGAAATTTAATTGAATACCCGTTTGATACAGTTAAAACGCACATGCAAACGCAGCCCAACCAAGGGCTATTGGCATGCATCAGAAATATAGTTAAAACTGAAGGATTCATGGGGTTTTATACAGTAATTGCATCTAATACAGGGTGTGTCTGCACCAATGGTTGGTTCAATGGCAGAAAGTGCTGTACTATTCCTGGCATACAATCAGATCCAAGATATAATTAGAAGCAACAGCAATATGAGCAAAGATGAAGAGCTAACGACAAAGCAGCTATGTTTGGCTGGAGGATTATCTGGAGCAGTCGTGTCGTATGTACTGACTCCTGTCGAACTGGTTAAATGCAGACTGCAGATGCAAGGCTACTTGCCTGAATTATCCAGGAGTGGTACCAAACATCGCGGCCCAATATCGCTCTTCCGCCACATTCTCAGACACGAGGGTGTATTTGGTCTATACAAAGGCCATACGGGCACTGTTCTAAGAGAGGTCGCCGGCGGTGCAGCGTGGTTTGGTACTTGAACTTGACAAAGGTGTGTACGAAGCTTCAGTCAAAAAAATTATTGAAATGTCAAAAACAGCAAAGAAAAAGGAGGATCTGGCTCCTTGGCAGTTAATGTGTGCCGGTGGACTAGCTGGCATCGGATACAACGTAGGTACTTGAAGTTTAAAAGCAGCTTTGTATCCGTCTGATGTAGTAAAGAGTAGGGTACAGTCTGGATTGCATAATGATGATACTTTTATCGGAGCAACTAAATCTATTTACCAGAAACATGGCGTCAAAGGGTTTTTTAGAGGGTTTGGGATTACTGTTGCCAGAAGTGCTCCTGCTAGTGCTGTTATCTTTGCGACTTTTGTAACTAGAATTAACAGTAGGAAATGCTGTCGCGGAATTTTTCTTAGCGTAATAATAATATAATATTGATTTATTTGTTCATGCAGCACGATGCCACTGCACAATGGTCCACCCATTGGTGTTTGGATTATATTCTGCTTCTGGATTGATGAGCTTGGTTTTGGTGAATGCAGCAATGTATCTAGCGGTTTGCAGTTTATCCTCTGCTCCCAATGCGATATCTCCTTTCTTGTTTCTAAATAATAAAATCTCGGTGGTGGAAAATTTGACTACTATTATAGGTATTTCTTCTTCAAGCATCATCATCTTTTCAATTTCGCAGTTGCGGTAGTCAACCAGCTTGCAGTCCGAGATTAACCCTGCTTCTTTTTGGGCTTTGAATCCAAAGGATATACCAGCAAAGGCCTAAATTAGCAAAAGTTACAGCTTCGGTCAACCATTCTTGCAAAACAGCTTCGTCTGCTTTCAAATAAGCATCTAATAAATCTGGGACAACAAAATGGGCAGTTTCTTGCAAAAACTCGGACTGGTTGAATGTTGGGTCTACTGAACGGATAGCTTTGATTACTTTGACAGTTTCAGATTCCTCCATGACAGTTTTCTCTTTAAGATTTCTCCAGAATCTCAAGACCGCAGAGTCATTTTCCTCCATTGATTTAGAAAATGAAAATAGTTTTTGGGCAATTGGTGAATCTTGCTTGAACTTTTCCCATGTTTCATTGAATTTACTGCTTTTGTGCAACACAACCCCGCTTGCTTCTTCATTCTCTTCGATTGGTCCTTCAACTCTAGGAATTCCGAATTCATCAGTTGGGTTCACGGCTTTTCTCTTTGCGAGCAATTCTTCCTTTTCCTTCTCCCTAATTTCTTTCGGCTTGTATTCTGCAAAATAAGCATTTCCAGCAATACCAACAACATCCTTTTTGATTGAATCTACACCTTTAGCGACTGTTTTGGCAGCTTTAGTTTCCATAATTGGATCCGCAACCTAGAGTTAAACAATCAGATACTTTGTGAGTAACTTCGGCAACAGTTTCTGCGGTTTTTGAAATAGCTTGTCCTGTAGCTTTTATAACAGGGTTGTTCATTGTTGCTTCAACTGCAGTCCCAACAGCCCCAATTACTTTAGCCGTTGCCTCGCTGGTAGCAGAAACAGCCTTCTTTGCATTCTTCATAGCCTCTGATTCCGTGACCTTTTCTGTCTCTGCAGACAGCATTTTAACATCTTTTTGAAAATCCTTGTTTTCTTCCACCTGTCTTTTTACTGATTTTGCAAATTCAGCAAATACATTGATATGGCGGGTTTGCTGCCTTGAGAATGCAGTCGTTGCTCTTTGAATTGGCCTCTGTAACAATCTGAGTTGGTTCATTATATTTTTTTGATTGTGTAAGAAAAAAGTTTTCCTGTCACTTTGAGGTGATTCAACATCACTTGACATGCAATATTCTCTGTTGACGGTATATTCTTCCATGTTCATCTAGTGGGAATACAACGGTAGTAATTAACGGTTCAACATTAGTCAATCGCATTTGAAAATACATTTTACAGTTTAGTTCTTGCTGTTGTACCAATAGGGATATTTTAGTTTCGCTTAAATGTGTGGTAACCACAATATATGAGCAACAGGCACACTTGTATGAAAAACGACTTTATTAAAGTACCTTTTGTGGACCAACGTTGAGAACCAAGGACACATAAACATTTTCACCAACTTGTGATTCATTTCCAGTGTGTTCAATAAAACCAGTTTCTTTTATGCATTGAAACTCTGCATTTCCTGCACTGAATACTCTGGCAGTATATTTACCCTCTCCATGTTCAACATTTCGGTCCTCATAGCCGTTGGTGATTTCCCTATTCCCAACGGCAGTTCTTTCAACATAGTTTACTAGATTTCCAACATCTGAAAATGTAGAAACATGGAAAACGTTAGATCCTGCTGGTTCGTATTTACCCTCATAATCGGTGAAGCATGAGTTTACGAAATAGCCCAGATTCACTTCAAATTGGTCGGCAATTGTTTTGTAAAGGACGAGATCCCCGGCTTTCAAATGTTGTTCATTTGCAACACGAGAATACTTGTGTGTAAGCAAAATCGATATTTCTGCACTGGGATTGTCTATCCGGTCTTTCTTCAGTGCATCGATCAACTTGTATTTGCTTTCTTCAATGTCCTGTTTTCTGTATTTTCTGGAATATCCCCTTTTTTGATAAAATGGAACAATTTCATAGTTATCGCCGCTAGTGTCATCATCATCAGTTTCTTCAGTATTTTCGGCAAAGTCAAGGAATCCTTCAACACTATCATCAACGTCTTTGATGTAGAGATCAAATTGCATCGTTACTCTAGTCCCCTTTTTCACTGGCTCAATCCTATGAAAAACATCAGTCAAGAAGCATACACTTTGAGCTGAATTAATATTGACTTCATGACCATCAATGTCAAGTATAAACGCTCCACCTGTAAAGTAAGAACGCCAGAATGGAACAATCAAAGTCGCATAATGGTCAGTAGAATGAAGAGTATCCCGATGCTTTCCAAAATGCCCACCTTTTTCATAAATATGAATCTTGTAAAATTTGGCAACCAACTTCTTTCCAAGAGGCGCCAAGCGTTGAACTGCAGCTAATAATATACTCAACTCGACTTTATCATATTCAATTTCGCAATCTTGTGCAGGAATATCAAATGCCTTTCTTACTTTTTCATCATAAACTGTTTCAGAGCCTTTACCGAATTTTGCTGCGGATGCATATTTCTTCAGATCGAAATCCTCTTCCCAACAGAAATAAGTCTCATCAAGTTTGCCCGCTAGATCACCTTTGATTCTTAGTTCTTTGATAATCTCCCATCTTCTCGCAAGGGCTTCATATTGCTTTGCAGAGCAAGTAATTTCTTTTGCTAATTCACTAACAGGATGGTTTTCAACAAAGGTGCCTTTTGAAACAAATCCTTTTGATTCAAAAACTTTGTTCAATGCAGAATAGGCTCTGTTGTAACGGTCCATTGTTGGATAGGTATTCAGCTTTCCCAAATCGCTCTTTAAATAGACGAGTGGCGTTCATTTAGGGAATGACTCATTTTATGGAACCGACTCTGATTGGCTTATTGTAGTGAGCCCAAAATGTTCAATAATCTTCATACTAACTGGGAATAACCGACTCGTTAGCTCAAGTACGCATTTCTTTTTTGAAATTCCTCCATATCCAAATTGGATAATTCAAATACTATCGCTTGTAGTGTACTGCTGGTTCATACCGGAATATACGATGTGAGAACATTGAAAGTACTCATAGGGATGAAATTAGCCAAAAAGAATGGTTCAGAAACTTTATATAAAGGCAATGCAAGCGTGGCATATTATACGGAAAGGGAATGTAATCTGCATTGAGGACTACGGTGATAATCCATTTTCAAAGGATACATTACAAACTCATTTATTTGATTACAGATCTATAGCGCTACTGCCAATGGGCACGACCGTTATCAAATTTTTGGTAATCAAAGTTCTCCTACGCGTCCAGTAATGCAAGAACTCAAACTCGCGATATGTAACGGGGATTTATCAGCAGTAAAATGGAAAATCATCAATAAAGGGTATGAGTTTTCCATTCCAGATCCAAATACTGGAACACCACTGTTATTTGACGCGATAGAATACCACCAAAATGATATAGTAATGTACTTTCTCGATAACTGCTCTTCGCTATGGAAACTAAAAGTAGATTCATTTTCACATAGGATAATGAAGACAATACAGCGCTAATGGTCGCAATTGAAAACTTAAATGAAGTCGTCGCGCTCGAATTCATTGCTAAATATCCTAAACATATATCAACAGCCAATAAATACGGAAAGACTGCATTGCTACTAGCGTGCCAGTATGGTCTATACGATATTGCAAAGGTAAAGAGTCGATTGATTCAGGAATTATTGGAAAATGGAGCATCATTGAAAGAATGCGATTTGGAGGGATCTTATGCATTACACTAGTACTTTGCAACTAAATTAGCGCTACTTCGTGGGGAAGGTATGAGCTAATCCCACTATTGCTGGACAGGGGCTGCGATCATACGGTTTTAAATCAAAAAGGTTGGTCCGCTCTGGACTATTCATATTCTGCAAGGATACACAGCTACACAGAATGTAATTACCGCGGTAACTGTAGTGTGCATAAAGGCTCATTTGGAAAAGAAGGAATATCCTCCTTTCAATCCAACCGAGCCGGAAAGGGTTTTGGATACAAGCTCAAAAAATATGTTTAGCGGAGAAATAAATTTATAATTTTGGCAGCAACTTTGCTTGCTCTTCACTTATTTTTGCCCTAACCACTCCTTCTTGAGCTGTAGAGAATACTAGCCTGCCGCTGGTATCAAATACTTTTCCGTTGCAAAACCCTCTGCCATTATTTGATTTTGTGCTCTTGGGTCATTCATAATTACCTCTAATTCAAATAATAGCCAATCATCTGCCCGAAATGGTTGATGGAACCACTTGATTAGCTCTATTTTACCATTGCATGATCCAAACTAGACATCATTGTAAGTGTCATTACCCTCTGTTCACTGGGCTTTGCCAGTCCAAAAGGTATCAACGCAGCATTCAGCAGTTCGTACTACATCAATCGTTTAATACATCAGACAAGTAAGCTCCTACACATTGATGCAAAAACAATTCATCTGGTAACTCTCCTTTTGCTTTCATCCAAATTAAACTCTTGTTCTTGATATTCCCTTCCAGCGGTCTAGTATATTTGGAAGGCAGGATTTTCATCTCGATAGGAATTGGCTAATTAGACATCTACTACCTGTTGCAGACGCATTCTTATAGAATCGTGAAAGAATTTGGCTTTTGGGTTATCCAATAATTCCCTCATCTGTTCTTCGGTTGATTTGAATTCGTGGGGAGACGGAACCGCTGGCATTTTAATCTGGAATTGGAGCAACGAAGTTTCAGGAATAGTAAACGAAGCCATCATTGAAAATATCGTCTTTCCTTTCTGCGTTGCTGTTACAGATCTTGTTGCATAGCTCCGTCCAGTTCTATCTTCTGCTACCCGAAATATAATTGGAATTTTGTGATCTCCAGGAAGCAAAAAGTAACAATGAAGGGAATGGACATGGAATTTATCGTCAATAGTCCTGGTTGCAGCTTTAAGTGCTAGTCCAATAATTTGTCCGCCAAATACTGCTCTCAATCCAACTGGAATCCAAAGTTCTTTTGAGCGAAATAGATTCACATCTAATTCTAATGTTATCATAAAGCACCTTCGACATCAATGGTTCTTTCAACCTCAGTGTCTGGCATACGCGTAAATGTAAGTGAAATAAATTTATTATAATCTCGGTTTGAATGGCAATAATTTCACTTGCTCGTCGGTCAATTTAGCCCTTATAACTCCTTCTTGAGCGGTAGAGAAAACAAGATTGCCGCTGGTGTCAAATATTCTCCCGTTGGTAAATCCTCTTCCACTATTGGACCTTGTGCTCTAAAATTAGGCTTAAAGTACTTCTAATTCAAACAATAGCCATTCATCTGCTTTGAATGGTCTGTGGAACCAAATCGCGTGATCCAGACTAGCCATCATTGTAATAGTCATCTTGCGCTGTTCAGTAGGCTTATCTAATCCAAATGGAACTAGCGCTGCATTTAATAATTCATACTAGGGTTAAATCGACATACGTCAGATAAAAATGCTGCACAACATTGATGCAAGAACAGATTGTCAGGCAGCTGTCCTTTAACTTTCATCCAGATGAGCTGTTTATTCCTTATGGATCCGTCGGCTGGCGTAGAATATTTTGCAGGTAGAATTTTGATTTCCATTGCAATAGGCTATATTAAACCAGGAATTACTTGTTGCAAACGCAATCGTATTGTTTCATGGTATTTCTGTTGTCTGGGATCTTCTAATAATCCTCTCATGATTTCTTCTGTGCTCTTAAAGCTATCTGGAGGAGGCACTTTTGGCATCGGCACTTGAAAGTTTAGCTGGGATTCTTCTGGCACTGTAAATGAGACCATCATTGAAAAAATACGCTTTCCATTTTGCGTAGCAGTGACTGTCCTGATTGCATAGCTCTTTCCTGTTCGTTCGCTGTACACCCTGAATACAATCGGGATAGCATTGTCTCCGGCCAAAATAAAGTAACAATGGAGCGAATGAACATGGAAATGGGAGTCGATCGTTTTAGTTGCTGCATTTAGAGCGAGTCCAATAGTTTGCCCTCCAAAAACACCTCTTGCACCAATCGGTTTGAACAAAGTTTTTGAGCGGTAGAGATTCAAATCGAGCTCTACTATTAGCGGCGATTACTTTCAAGGTCAAGGGTTTTTTCAATAACAGTTTCTGTCATTTTGGAGAACTTGATTTGGTTCGACACGGTTCACCCGATGATATTAACTTCATATGAAAAATCAGACAATAAATATCCGCAACTGAATATCAGGATTAAAACTTGCCAAGCTGCTCCCTTGGCTTACTATATCAATTGGAATCAACCAAGTTGAAGACCTGGTGCCGAATATAATTTCTCTGAATAATTTCATACGAGTTGGTTATAGTTTCTCTGAATAATTTCATACGAGTTGGTTCTCTAAATATCTTGATCAAAAGTATATCTGGTGTAATTTCTCTCTAAATCAAAAGTATATTTTTTGCAATTTTTTTTCTTGAAAATGATTTCAATTCTCAATCTATTCAAAAACCCTCTAATATCCAATTCGTTTAATTTACAAGTACGGTTTGCTTCCAAAAAAGCTGGAGGGTCCACATCAAACTATAGAGGGAAAAATCCAAAATACAGAGGCTTCAAAAAGCTTCAAGGTGCAATGGTTGAACCAGGAAATATCATTCTAAGACAAAAAGGAACCAAATGGCACCCAGGAACTGATGTCGGCATGGGAAAAGATTTTACTGTTTTTTCGCTAGTAAAAGGCAGAGTTCAAGTAATTCACTTTTAATTTAGATTCACTATGACTTGGCAAGACAAAGAAGATATGTATCGGTAGATGATGGCACCAGGGATAAATTCTACTCTAGAGTCGAAATGAAAAGGAAACTAAGTGAATCTGTTGATCCATCGCATTACTTGACATTGGATGCTACTCAGAGATATCAATATGTCATGAACAAAGTTGAAGTCTTGACAAAATCAATGGAGCAGGAAAAAGCAGAAACCCTAAAGGAAAAACTTACTCAGCAAGGAAGAAGAAAGTTTTTGCTGAAGGACTTGACTCTTTTATAAATAAATCAAATAGGAATACATGTTATAATAGTGGCTCAGTGTCATTCCAGTCAACATGGAGATCTTTTCCCCATTTGGTTTGGAGACAAAGTTCAATAGGAGGAATCAAATCCCTCTTGTCATTTTCGACTCTCCTTTTGCCCAGTGACAACGTCAGTCTAATTTCATCAGTTTGGTTGGCTAGACCGTCATAGTAGAACACATCAAATACTTTTCCTTCCGTGTCACTGGTTGCAAACATGCAAGTATAATGCGATTCAGAACAAATTACAAATATCGGGTGGTGAGGTTCCTTGGCGTTCTTTCCTATCTATATCAACAAAAGTTACCTTCAGGTTTTCATAGTACTCAAATAATGATAGCTGTCCAACTTCGCACTTGTCGCTGATCCCTTTGAACAACTGCCCTCCCAAATCAATATTTCCGTCGTGTGGATTGGAAATTGCTTTTCCGATTAAAATGAGATTGACCATATCTTGAGTGCAATAGGAGTGTTTGCCCATTAAGCATTCACTCATCTCATCCATATCCGATCTTATTTTATCCACTCCTCTGGATAGTATTGCAGATAGCAGGAACTGGATTAGCCCGTTTCCCCTTCCATCTGTATGCAAGAACTAGAATAAACTTGGAAATACTTGGCCAATATGAGATTCGACTGAATCTCGCAAAGCTTGCTTGTGATTCACAGTCAAGTAACCAAGGCCGTGTGTTAGATCTCCAGCCCTATTATCTGTATATTGTAATACTAAAATTGCCCTATTTTCTCCTGCTCTCCAAATAATTTCAGTTAAAGAGCCAATCAACGCGGTTTTTGCCTGTTGAAACGTTGGTTTTAAATGTTCATTTCTAATTAGAGATTTCAGTTACTTGACAGCCTTCATTTCCAACAAGTGCTTTACAATTACAGCTTGACATGAAGCCAACAACCCACACGGCCCTCCCTTAGATTGAATTAACCCGTATTGCAAGGCAGGCAGAGTTTGAAAATTGAATCCTTTTCCTTTCCATTCTAGCGAAAACCCTGGTTTACCAGGTTTGGGAAACAAGATCGAATTCAATTCTTTTTCGGTAATCAACGAAATTTTTGACAGTACTACGGCATGCGAAACAGACGAACTTGCTTGCAGCGTGATTTCTGTGTCTGATATATCCAAATCGTCGAAAATTTCCACGTCCTGCAGAATAGGTTTTCTTGGTTCTTGTTTGGAGAGTTGGTTTGTGAGAGAATTTTTGGTTTTAAATTTATTTGATTGTGCTTGCGGAAGAATCATTTCTTTTTCTTTGTCAGAATCCTTCTTTGTGTCTTTTGACTTTGCTTTGCAGGTGATGTAGTCGACAAGAACTTGTAGTTGCGTTTCAAAAGGTGCGTCTATGTTATCATTCCGTACCTCTAAGCTTGTTCTTTGCAATCTGCTTTGAAATGCCCAAATGTTTGGCCAATTCCTTTCTACTGGAGATTGTGCTATTATAGTAATCTGGGTCCAGCGATTCAGCTTCAGATTTAAATGCTTCCAGTGTATTTGTGAATCCGCCTGCAGACAAGAATTCTCGTATTAATGAAATGCAAAGGGTATTGACAGATGGTTCAGACATGGAAAATAACGCGTTCATTAGTTGTACGAGATGAATTTTCCACCTGAAAGATTACGTATTTGATATTTTAATTGATTCTGATACTTGTATACGATGTGCAGATCCTCATCAGCTTTGATGCATGACCTTATTCGTTTATATCATGGTTAAACAATTGGGTGCATTGCAAAGTAATAGTTACTCATATCGAGCGTGATATATTTTTGTCCAGATTTTTAGCTTTAAAAATGCAATTTGTGATCTCGTCACAATTTTTCGATTATATATCTCACAACAGCGAGGACAACCCTAGAAAAAGACTGAAACAAGTCAACTTTTTACTAAAAGGTATCCTGAATATTAATCAAGAATACGGGTGCACTACAAAAATCAAAGATGATTTTGAAACAACTCCATTTCAAATTCAGTTTGCTTCAAATACAAATTCCGGTGTTTATATTGGAGATATTGAGTTTGTTGCAGATATCGATGATACCGGGGAAATTTCAACAGAATTGCCGTTGAGGATTAATATTGGAAAGGATTGTTTAAATATATACGAATATGCGAATGGGCGATTCGACGAAGAATCGCTAGAGTTGGAAAACTATGGATTTATTGATTTTCAAGGCCACCCGCTGTTACAAGTATTTCGGGAAATGCACAACTTTCAAAATGAATTTTCAATAGGATCTACTCTGATAATCAAGCAAACCAAGCTGAAAATAGTTTTGATGATTGAAATGGACATTTCTGAATCTAAATATAATCAAAGATTAGAAATATTTTCGAAAATCTTACCAGCTTTATTCAACTGGGAAAGTGCTGCAGTGAATCCGCTCTTGAATACAGTAGTTGGAAAATTACCATATCACACCCCACTAGAGTTGTTACAGCCAACTAAATTGGTTGCAGAATTGCTGAAATTCCAAAGGCTATCATTGGAATGGATGTTATCAAGAGAAGGGGTCCAGATCATTGACGAACAGACCAGAGTTAAATCAGCAGCAAAATCTCCAAAGCTGGAATCAGAGCAATTATTTGGAGATGGACTCAAATACATCAATTGGAAAAATTTTACAATAGCAGAAGATCAAGAGGAAAGCACCAGTGAAATGACAATTCAAGGTGGCCTTTTGTGTGATGAAATGGGGTTAGGAAAGACCTTGATGGTGCTAGCCCTGATCTTATTGAATCCACTTCAAGATTCATTTGCCTTTGAATATTTCAGTCCAAAGCTAATTAACAGTGGTGCTACTCTAATTATCACACCGATATCTATTCTAGCCCAATGGAGAAGCGAAATTAAAACAAACGCACCACATTTGAAAGTGTTCTTGTTCGAAGGACAGGATATCAAGGCGGCCACGCTTGCGAAATACGATATTGTCCTGTGTACCTATGTCCACTTGCAAAGAGAAATTTATGCTGCTTTGCCTGGAAGGGAAAAAACAACCAGGAGAGATACCGTTTATGAAAAAAGAACCTCCCCGTTTGTACAAATTAATTGGTGGAGAGTGGTTTTAGATGAAGCACAATTAGTCCAAGGAAAAAATAAAACGCTTGGTAGGATGCTCTAATGTAGAAATGGCATTGATGATACCTAGAATACACCCTTGGGCAGTTACTGGAACACCTGCATCCAGGAGAGGAAATTTAATGGATATTTTACAATCTCTAAATTTCATTCAAGCTGATGAATTGTTTGAAAATTTGGACAGCTTGGCGCATGTTCCTCAAAACTTTTTGAAAGGCATATTATCTTCGGTTGTTCGACGCAATATGAAAAAGGACGTTGAAGATGAATTGGTAATACCAAGCCAGCACAACAATATTATTAGACTTAATTATTCCCCAATTGAATATCAGTACTACAGCGATCTTTTGGATGAAGCTTGCACAGAAATTGGGTCAGAGCCTGCCCCGTTGGCCGGAAAACAAACAAAATCAGACTTGCACAAACACGATGCCAAGATTTCGAAACGGCTGGAAAAGATGAGGCATTGGCTATTGAGGTTGCGACAGACTTGGTATTTACTGTTGACTGTAGTTGCCATCCTCAAGTGTCAGTTGAAAATAGAAAAGCCCTTGGCGGTAGATTGCAAAATATTGGAGAAGTTTTGGAAATCCTGATTGAAAAGTCGTACTCTACTATCATCAAGTTCCAAAGATTGAAAATCTTGAATTACGTCGAGCAAGCACAAATCTTGGAGTAATTAATTGTAACAATAGACAGCAAAAGAATTACGACGAGCCTATTCAAAACCTTAAAGAAAGAATTTTGTTTATTGATGATAAGCTAGTAGAATTCAAACGGCAGTATATTAATTTTGAAAAGTTTGAAAAGGAAAAGAAAGTGGAAGATGAAGTTCCGCAAAATGATGAAGACGAATCGCCAAACATTCTCACTAAAATTACAAATAGGATGCGTGTATGGAAGGGTATGAAACACAAAGTATACTTTTACATTGCATCATTCTACAACGTCAAAGTAAGAGAAAACGAGAGCGACGAAGATGCCAAGAAAAATGAAACTCTACACTACGACTATGCTGCAAAAATTAGAGAAGATTTGCTTTCAGAATTTGTTGCAGATGTTATCAAAGAGTCCAAGAATTTGGATGCTGTTTTCAAAAAACATTCCAACTTTATGAAGAATAATGAAATGGATGTTCTCGATCTGAGTGGAGGTATTGCAACAGAGCCTATTTTCAGCGCATTTGAAACTGTCGAAACTATTTTGGAAAAGCAATGGAAAAACATTGTTGAATGGCGAAATAGGTTGAGATCTCTTTTGACTTCGCCATTAGAGGCTAGTAGCGACGAAAAGGACAAAGATGAACCCACTGGGACAGAATTCGAATACAGTATCATGGTTCAAGACACAGCTACAAAATACTTGGATTCCTTCATCTCTATTTTACGAGATAGAAGATTTACCATGACTGGAGTGAAGCAAACTTTTCCGTTTGGGATCTCTGCAGAGAGTGAGCTGCAAAAGAAACTTAATAATGAAAGGAAAGGGTTGGTAAACTACAATGGCGACGATTACAAGAGCTTGATTCAAAAGCTTACGGCAGTATTGCGGAAATCCCACCTTCCTAGAGCAGAAATTGAAATGGCAAAGATGGCGCTGAAGCACACTACCAAAGAATACGAAAAACAAATCAAAATATTAGTAAACTTGGAACAGTAGGCGTTTCTAATTTAGGGAAATTTCACTTTTCAGGCATTTGTTTAATTGTAGAGTAAAATATTACGCTCAATTAAACAAACTTTCTGATGATGTTACTGTCACTCAATTTCTAGATCCATTGCCGTATGAAATGCAAAACTTGAAGAATGAAGAAGCAGATCTGCAACGAAAGATTGTAATGGAAGAGGGTAGGATGCGATACTTGGTTGCTCTTTCCAGAGATACAGATAAAGCAGATGTGGAAACACAGTGCGCTACTTGCCAGTCTGATTTTACAAGCGGTGTACTTACTCCATGTGGACATTTTGCTTGTGAAGGTGATTTTGAGTTTATTTAGATTGTACAAAAGCCTGGCTGATACCCAAAAGAAAGTGTGCTCTCTGTACCCAACATTTTCATCCGACGGAACTGCAAAGGGTTTCGTTCAATAGAAAGAGAATTGTAAATACTGCTCCAACTTACTCTGATCAGCTATTGGAAAAAAATCAACAAATCCCAATCAAAGGGTCTAACGGTGTAAAGTTCGACTCTATTCTGAAACATATTATCATGCTTATACGGGAAGATCCGTTGGTGAAAATCATTTGTTTTTCCCAATGGAGAGAAGTACTTGACATCTTTGCAAATATGCTTTTACAGAATGAAATTGGACACATTTCATTGGAAGGAAAAGGCTGGGATCCAGTGAATGGCAAAAAATCGAATTTCATGAAACGTAAAGGCAATTCTGTTATCGAATTCCAAACAAACCCGAATGTCAGTGTATTTATGTTGAACGCAAAGTCACAGTCGTCGGGATTAACTCTTGTATCAGCAACTCATATCTTTTTAATTGAGCCTGTACTTCAAAAAGGAGTTATTCAGCAAGGTATTTAGATCTGACATAGCCATCAATCGAGTACATCGTATTGGGCAGGAAAAAGAGACTTTTGTTTGGCAGTATATTATCCAAAACACTGTTGAAGAAACCGTTAATCAACTTCAAACTGACGAAGACGGAAAGGAAGAACGTATTAGGAAGGAGTTGCTTCCAATGTTTTTCAAAAGAGAATCCTATTAATAATATAATATTGCAGTTTATTTCCTCTGTGCTGTATTGGCCAATCTACCATATTTGTTCCGGCCATGGTTATCCAACACATCCAGAGCTTCTATGCAAAGTATAGTGTGAGTCCACAAACAATTTCAAGATTGGTGGAGCCGCGTCGGTTCCGAATTGGTGCCTACCAAGTCATCGCCACCTGATTCATAGATTTCATATAAATTTGGGCATGAAAAGATTCGCCCGAAAAATGGTTGAATACAACTCTGACCTTTACAAGCGCTACAGACCGACCTACTCGAAAAAACTCTACGATATTGTGTACAAGTTCCACAACAAGCACGGAAATGCCGGGTATGATCTTGCTCTAGATGTGGGATGCGGGACTGGACAAACTGCAGTTGATGTCTCTGCTGCATTCAGAAAGGTTGTAGCTACAGATTACAGTGAAAATATGCTCAAGGAAGCATTCAAAAAGGAGAATATTACATATAAAGTAGCTTCTGCCGAAAATCTATCGGAAATCACTGAACCGAAATCGGTAGATTTGATTGTGTGTTCCACTGCAGCGCATTGGTTCAACATGCCGTTGTTTTACAAAGAGTGCCAAAAGATTCTTAAACCAACAGGAACACTTGCGATCTGG